>JAKOGI010000163.1:765000-995879 GCA_029747015.1 Carnegiea gigantea | reverse complement strand
AACTATTTGTAATTAATTTATAATGAGGAAACTTCGCAATGATGTTGGGAAAAAAAATGATTGGAGGACCACATGATAAAAATAGGCCACCCAATGAGCTTTGGCAACATCTGTAATGTTTGGCCTCTATAGTGAAAAGACGAAGCAAGTATTCCTAGGCACTCTGCTTTCTGCATATATATTTGACCCAGAAACCCGCGTCACAGTTGAATATATTGCTCCTACTTTAAGAGATTTGCCACATCTTGCTATTTGCTTGTATATAATTCCAAAATTATGTAGATATTATGAATTGAATACACACATTCTTTAGTCAAGTAGGGGCCTATTCAATTGTTTCTACCATAAGTTGAGGCTATAAGATGCAACAAATTATAAGAAGTTTTAACGAGTCATGCAAGATTATAAGCATATATAAGAAATTGTGTGAAATTGCAGGCATTTAGTAAGGGTTGTAAGTTATAAAAAGTAGGAGTGACAGTTTCACTCGCACTCGATGTGATATCCGTCTCACCTGACCCGAAAAAAGTTGGTGAAAATCCGAAATATATGGATGATGGATGATACTTTGACGAATTATATTGAATCAGGGTGATGCTCCATCCGACCCGCCACCTGCTCCACCACCTGCTTAGTCATCAACTTGTTTATTCCCTATTTGCAATTAGTTTACTTCTTATTTTTGTTGTTTAAATTTTTCAATTGTTGGACGATTATTTTGCTCATTTTATGATTTTTGCCAAATGAATATGATAAATATGATATTTATTCATTTATTGTACCTAAAATATCTTTTTTAAACTTTTCAAAAGGCAAAACTTATTTTTTTTAAAATTTGCTAACATATTATGCATAATTTTTCATCGCCCGGTCCGTTTATAACCCGATCCACCCGTTTTCACCCACGGATGGTAGATGGGTGGATTGGATTGGATTTTCGTAAATGATGGATGGATTGGATGAAGCGAATGAAAGCCGGTAATGGACGTGGATGATGATTCGCCTGATCCAAACCCAATCCGTTGCCACCCCTAATAAAAATTTGTAGTTTTAAGAAATTTCAAGTTTAGAGTTAAGGTTGTATCTTAAATAGAAAAGGATACAGAACTATATATTGAGGGTTGTGAGGTCCAAACAACGAGTTTACAGAAAGGTTTACTAAAGCCTCTTTTTTTTAAAAAAAAAAATTATAACTAATGACATAATAAACAGATACAAAATTACACCCTATTTAATTTGAATAAATCATATTTGTGAAAGTGTATCAAATGCACAATTTTCTAATGGTAAAAAACAATAGATAAAAAAATAATTTTACATAATTTATAAGTTGTAAGAAACTTAACGATTCAATCGCACCACCTTTTAAAAAATTAATACATAATAATATAACTTTTGAGTGTAAACAATACACTTAAGAAATATTTTGTAGCGAGACATTTACCATTTTAGATTTTCATAATTGCCACCCCTTTCTTTTTATCATGAGACATTGATATATATGCATAGGCTAATGAATCACCAAGTATTAATTAAAGGTTGAAACCAATAGATAAAGATGACATATGAGAAACACATAATATATATAGTACATGCTTTAATTAAATATTTTTAAGATAATAATGTTCGCTTGATCTGTCAGACATAATCACTAAATTAATCCATGCATATTCAGGACCTGTTCTTTTCGTGGGTAAATTGGGATTGGTAAAAGAGTGAAGTGGGTGGTAATACATTGAGGTAGGTTGAAGTAAGCTGAATTTCTTTCATGTGATAAATTGAACTTGATTAAAATAGTGAAAGTGGGTTAAAGTAGATTGAAGTGGGTTAAATTAGGTTGAAATAGGTTGAAGTAAATTAATGTTGGTATTTTAGAATTGACCCACAAAAAAAACAGACCCTCAATATCTAACCCACATAACGTACATGTTTGATTTTACGTAACACATCAACAAGGTAATGACGTGATCCTAATGGGGTCCAAAATGGTAACATGGTATAACACAAATGTTTGTCGTCTTAGAAATGACAAGTATTAGAATTTGGGCTGGTTTCCTAAGTAGGATGTACAAAAACTAATAATTACTCAAAATTTAGAAAACGTTCTAGTCAAGAAATTCCCAATTTGCTCTAATTTGAAAATATCAACGAATTTAAATTGAATAGAATTGAATTCTTTGACATAATAAAAATACAACCGGCACAATTTGGTTTAAATGGTTACTTGTTCATCGTAAGTAACATGTTTGATTGAAGCCTTGTTGAATTGAATAAAAAAACAAAATATGTGATACAAAAAGTCTATATAACTTTGTCAATTGGGTTAAATATCCTGTTTCAATTGGCTTAAAAATTATATTATGACGTACTAAATTAAGAAAAACAGTATGATTGAGTAATAAAAGGGTGTTACAATTTTTTAAACAGTACAAAATCAACTTTTTCATTGACAATTAAATTACATCTATGATATAACTTTGTTGATATGCTTGATCTGATTAGGGCATTATTTTGTATGTGACGGTCTAGTTGATGAGTACTGAATTTATACAATTCATAATTAACTATAATTATTAAAAAAATTAGTGAGCACGAATCATATAACAAATTACTTTGGATTCAAGCAAGACACTTAAAAAGTGTCTTACTATAAGATATATATCATCACCCGAAAAATTTATACTCATCCATTAGTGCTAAAGTTCTTCACTTAAAAAGTTCCTAAATATTATTATTTTTTCCTCTCATAATTAATAATCCTTATTAAAACAGGTAATGCGACTAGCAAATAAAAAGTAGAACCGGTCCTATATATAACACTTCATAAAACACATCAAATCTAAACGAATTCGTAAAACCAAACTCCTAATAAACTGTATAAAGCCTCCTTATACAAAAACACCTTTACAATAAAACACACAAAAAGCTTAACTAAAAATACACCTAACATAATGTATACTCAACGACAATACACTTAAAAATTTAAATTTATGTAGTTACTTATTGTCCAAGGAGTGTTAGTACTCAACTAAAATACACCTAAAAAGAAAAAAGAAAAAAGAAATAGTGGCAAATATTTATTTATTTTTTTTAAATATTTGCCAGAAATGTAAAAGGAGTGTTTTCACACTGAAATAACCATTAACAGAAAGAATGCCTGAAAGAGCTGGGCATAACACTGCACTGCACCCACCCACTGTTATTCCCACCATTAAAATCAAACCTTCTTCCTCCCTCCTTTATTTATTCCCAGAAACATACAGAAGAGAGAGAGAGAGAGAGAGAGAGAGAGGAGAGAGAATATTAAGAGGGGCGGGTGTAAAGGGTAAAGTTGGAAAGAAAATGGGGAGAGGGAAAGTGGAGTTGAAGAGGATAGAGAACAACATAAGCAGGCAAGTCACCTTCTCTAAGAGACGCACTGGCCTATTCAAGAAAGCCAGGGAACTTTCAATTCTCTGTGATGCCGAAATTGCCCTCATCGTCTTCTCTTCTCGCGGCAAGCTCTATGAATACACCAGCATCGGGTACATATGTTTCATCAGTTTAATTTCTTTCTTCTTTTTTTTCCCCCGGTGGGGTGACCAATGAGCGCTCGACACGTGGAATTGGGTATACCTAGCTAGGGTTTCATACTTTCATCTCTTCTTCTTCTTGCTGTTGTTCTCGATCATCCATGGCTAATTTTTCTGGGTTTGCATTGCATTGAAGAAAAATACTAGGGTTTTTCTTAAAAAAAAAAAAACAAAGAAAGAAAAAAGAATGAATATAATTCTTTTTGTAGCTACTATTTCAGTGAAAGTATGGGAAATGGAGAGAAATTCTGGAATGTTTTACCAAAAAAAATGTAAATTTATTTAATTTACTGGCAGTGCATTGATTAGAGGGTTTCTTACTGTTGAAATCAAATGGGATGATATTGATATTGATATTCATATGATATTCTGACAGAATTTAATTTAGGCTGATTTTTTCTGGGGTTTTCTCTTACAATGTTAATGTTACGTTGTTGCTTGTCCAACAATAATTCCCTCATCTGTGCATCATTGCATCTTCTGCAAATTCTTCTTGTTCCCCCCCCCCCCCCCGAAAAAAAATGTTTCAAAATTTTGAATTATAATTTGGAATTAGATCACCCATATAAATTAATAGGCGTCCATTAAATTTAACACGATTCAAAAGTAGATATAAGAGCACTAGCAGTCGAGGAAACGCGTTCCACTGTGCACTTGGGCTCCATCACCACATGTCTGCTACTCATTAGTTGTGCTTGAAAATGCCTCGTAGGTGGAAACACACTGGCGTTCCACCCCTCGTTCTGTCTTCTTGTGAAATTTTTTTTGTTTTTCCTTTTTTTCTTAAAAGTATTATTTGAGTTACTAAAAAAGTTTGTATGTTATGAGGTGAATCCATTACAAATATTTTGTTAAGTGATTCAAGTTGGAGTTTCATAGATTGGAGAATTAAAGGGATACTAGTTCCAAAAATTTGGAACTTTTGCTGATGAGATAGAGTAGAGTTCCAAAATATGTAATGTGGGTTGGGAATGCTCTGAATCTCTAAATTTGCAGTTGATTATGCATACGTACCTGATATTTCTTACTGTTGAATATAATAGATTTGGATGGATTATCTAATTTGAACCCCATAATGAAACAGTACTCTGATCTTATTAATATTAATTACAACATTTTTCCTTATTTGTATTTTTCATTAATTTTCTGATGCTTTTTTTTCCACAAAAAATAAAATAAAAATGTGCAGTTGCCTTCCTAAAACCATAGAACGATACAACCGCACTTGCAACATCAATAATCTCCATCATCATCAGGATCACCATGCAATTGCTGCACAGACTCAGGTTGGTTTAGCTATACTTAATCTTAAATTATATATATGGCATTCATTTTGATCTAATTATTATTTTATTTTTTGTTAAATTTACAGAGCTGGTGCCACGAAATTGCACTCTTGGAGTCAAAATGTGAATCTCTGAAACAACTGCAAAGGTTCCAATGTATACTAATCATGATTAGATTATATTTCCTTTTGGTTAATTCTTGGATGAGCAGAAAACATGCAATGTATGTGGAAAATAATTTAATTTGTCTGATGACTAGTAGCCCTATTTTAAACGGGTCGACTTGCTTGACCCAACGGGTATTCAATTCGCTGCTCACCGTACCCTCACCGATGACATTATTAATATTTTAGATTTAGGTAAATTATTAATTATTATGTGGTTAATTATGTTGTTGAAGATTTATAAATAGTTATTTTGGTTTGGTAAATCAGGCAAATGCTTGGGGAAGAACTGGGATCTCTAAGCCTGAAAGACTTGCAAAGTCTTGAGAAGCAACTTGAAGGAGCCCTTGCTCGGACTAGGCAAAGGAAGGTACGGATATGTTCTCTAATCAAATAAGCTAAGAAGTATAGACGCTGATAAGCAATATGGGTATAACATGACACAGACACATTGACACGTGATTCCCCCCCCCCCCCAAAAATATATATACGGCATGTATATTAGACGCATATTAACAAAGAAAGTATTTCTTTAAATACCTGCATGCTTATATGCATATTCTCTATTGTTTGCCTTCGGAATAGATTGTGTTCGGATGAGTGCAACAATAAATTGCTCATAATATGTTCCCTGCAACTGGCAATGCCATAACCATTCTCTTTGAGCCAAAAAAAACTATTCGGGATGTGTTTGATGAGCGTGTCCACGAAATGTTCGAGTGTGTCGGTGCCTGACATGCATTGAAGATGGATATCTGAGGTTGTAGAGAGTGTCTGTGCTTCTTAATTAGCCTATAAAAAGAACTCGAGACTACTGTACGTGTCATACCTAGCGAATAATGGTGCACTTTGTATGTGCTTGACATGTGTAACGTAACAGGTGCAGCTGATGAATGAGCAAATGGAGGCACTTCGCAGATCGGTAAAGACCAAACCCTTGAACTTGCAAAGCATGGTTACATGTATACATACCAATTCATTTATTTACTTACCCTAATGAAGTCTGGCAAAGCAACCTCGTATTAGGTCCAAATTAAGAGTTAAGATTTAAGAAAGACGACACAATATTACCCTTAGAATCGACTTATTTCGTGTTTTGTCGAGCTAGTTTTAGGTTATGTTTTTAGCAATTTTGTGAGTGTCATTTAGGAATACTACAAGATCTATAGGTGCCAATGTCAAAACGTCGAGTTTTCGAGTGGGGTGTATTTATATGCGCTTGACGCATTGCCTGTTCTTACATGTTTACCAATTATCGGAAAAAAAAAATGTCAGAACGTCGAGTTTTAGATCATGTTACACTATAGTCGTTCCAATCTTTGAGTTTAGACTGTGAATACAATTTCAATGATGTACCAATTACATATGTCGGTCTGCTAGGAGCGCAAGCTGGGTGACCTCAACAAGGAGCTGAAGCTGAAGGTTCAATCATCCACTTCCTTTTTCTCTAATTATTTTTTTTATTACATATTTAGAAATAACCATCAATTTTTTACCCTGCCTATATACTAAAATCATGGATCTTTCAAGGTTGGGGATACTGGACATGGGTTTAGGCCAATTTTGGATTCAAATGGGTGTATCCCCTATCTACACCCTTCTCAATCCGCAGGCTATGAGTGTGACCCGGCTGCTTTGCAGATCGGGTACAAACCCGAGCCTGTAGTTCTTGAAATCGGGTATGCGATAAATACTCCCTCTGTCTCAAAATAATTAATTATATGTCTTGAAACTCTACTTTTAAGAATGAAATTTAAGGTTTACCCCGATAATTAATTTGGTTTTCAAATTAAACAGGTATCCCTTACAGTATGCTGCATCTCATGATCACCAGAATGAAGGACCATCTAACCCTAACAGGAACAGCTTGGCTAATGACACAACTGCAACATTCCAGCAGGCAGATTGGTTGCTTTGAGACTATAATCTCTCTCATCGTTTTGTTGATTCATCTGAAAATATGGTGATGATTTAATCATGCTTGAAAATACTCTGCATATGAACATTATATATGCATGGCTTTATTATTACAAGGTGATATAATTATATACTTTTTTCAGGGGGAAAAAAAAAAAGATTTGTTATGTTAGCTTGGATGATTGCTATCATTTCTCTTCTTAGGATACAAATATGGGGTATATATATACTTGTTTGTGATTTGCTGTGTTTTATTTTGTGACTGTTGTAGTGTGAGAATGAAACAAATTCTATTGATATATATATACATATATATATATATATATATATGTAGTGAAGCTTTTGGGGTAAAATTAGCTTTGCGTGGTATTAATATCTGATATTTAGCTGATAAAAGATCACTTATATCTGATTTCTCTAGTGTCGTCCAATATCAGATCAGCTAGGACTAGTTCTTTGTTTTTTTTCCCCCATGAGTGAAGCTTGGCCGCTGTATATGTTCAAAGGCTGACATTCTAGCACTATGTTTTTGAAGCCTCTTTGTGGTAAGCTAGTACAAATTAGGTTATTACTTGTATAGTTGCATAACAGAGTCCCTCAGCACCAGATTGGTTCTTGTGACCGCTTGTTTTGATCCTTGTTCGGAGAATCGAGTGAACTGCATTGTTCAACTTATTGCATCATATCAAACCAAGGGTCAAACAATTGGCGAGAGCCCACTATCGTCCAATTGTTTGGAGTTGGTTTTTTCCAGTGGCGAAGTCAGGAATTTTGGAGAGGGGTGTCGGAATTAATAGTACACAATATAAATTTCAACGATAATTATAAACTGAAATTAAACAACCGTTACATTATATTTAATCTAATTGTCCTCGATGAGACCTCATATGTTGAAAACGATATAAGATATTATCAGTTGATACATTTTCAAACAAATCGTCCTCAAAGTAAGTAATAACAGTATCATTCAAAAACTTCACACACACATAAAAGCAATAAAGCAAATTAATCTACAAAGTGAAGAATTAACTTAGAATTGAAATTAAACCTATAAATGAAACAAATTTGAAATTAAGTTGGCAAACAAACTCACAAATCAAACAATAAAAACAAATTAACCTACACATTGAAAAATTAACTTAGAATTGAAACTAACCCTATAAATTAAACAAATTAGAAATTAAAATGGCAAATAAACTCACAAATCAAACAATAAAAACAAATTAATCTACAAATTGAAGAATTAATTCAAATCAATTAAAGCATTGAAATTGAGTAGTCATGTGTGGGCCCGGTGAAGGTTGTCGGATTGGCGTCTGCGATTTTAGTGGCTGACTAGCTGCGTGTATGGGGGATTGGAGTTTTTGGGACAGAATGTGCGTGTGTCAAGGGCTGAACGGGGAGTGGGTGGTTGTAAAGTAGAAAGTCAAAAAAAAATGAAAAAAAAAAATTGCTTATGAAGCTCTCGAACACACAACCTCAGGGAACAAAGCAAGGTAAACAAAGTCTACATCCCACTGCTCCGCCAACTAGAGTTTTACAATAATATTTACATCGTGTTGGATTTATACATACTAGGCTTTTAATTTTTTTAGTTTCTACCATTTTTTTGTTTTTTGGAGAGGGGTGTCGGGACTAGGCTTTTAATTTTTTTAGTTTCTACCATTTTTTTGTTTTTTGGAGAGGGGTGTCGGGTGACACTATTGACACCACGCTGAATGCACCTATGATGTTTCCAATTGCTTGGATTTCGGCTCGTTTTGTTCTGAAGAGCCACTTTGGATTTGGTTTGATTTAGGTCATGTTATTCCTAAGATCTACTCTGAATCCTTAAGATCTACTTTGAATTAACGGTTTCAAATGACCGTTCACATTCTACTTTGAATTAACTGTTACAATGTCTGTCTAGGGATTCTATCAAAAAGACAAAAAACCTGTTTAGGGATGAATTGAGATGATTCTTATCATATGAATTTGGATCTATGAAGCCCCTGGGGCTACTCCTATTGACAGAAGAAAGCCATACATCAATCCAGCCGAAGAATAAATTTTAACTCGTCATCATCAACTTAAAATTTGGACCGCGTATTGGATGGGGGCCGCGCGAACGCAGGCCCCCACTGCCACAAATTATGACGTACGTTCACCCACTTTGGAGTGACGTTGGGCCGGCGCCCCTCCTGCGTGCAGTGGAGGTCGCCAACCCAGGCCATGGACCTTCTTGATCGCCCATCGACCCCGTCCAGGTAAGTGAAGGGGGCGGCTGTCCACGTTCTCTACTTATGGTGCATCTCCCCCTTTCCCATTGCTCCCTGCCGATGTGGGACTCTGCTTGGGGAACACACAAGTGCTTGGCTGCTCTACCCGCCTCTCTCCCTCTCAATACAAGGTTTACATTACTGTCATCATCGCCGGCATCATTATCACTACTATTACTATTATGGTTAGTATTACTGTTATTATTATTAAGGCTATTATTATTTGGTTCGCATTTTTTTCAATGTTTAGTCTTCACGTATAGTTGGATAGCCTGGTTTTAATTATGTAATTGAATGAATAATGTGGGAGGTTGCCTTAACGTTTAAGAGTATTATCTACTATTGTTTTCATTACAATCAATGAAGTAAATGAGGTTCAATACTTAAATCTAGATCTCTCTATTATAATTTAAACTTGAACACTCCCTAGCTGTGTCTTTAATATCACGTGTTAGTGTGATATATGTCTCTGGTTTGATTCCCTTTCACCATTCAGATTCCCGATATCAAAACAGTCCCTTGGGCTTAGGCTACTTCATTATTTCGTATGGATCAACTTTAGCATTTTTCCAACCTACTATGTCAACTTGGGCATTAGTGTTCTAGTGATTGTAATCACAAGGCATCAATTTGCAACGATCAAATAAATATTGTGAATCTTGATTGATAATGAGGTAGCACAAGGTTCAAATGTACATTCTCTTGTACATCCTGATAACCACAGACAATTTTTCAAGATGTTCATGAAATCTTGATGACTTTGAATGATAATATTGCTCAAAGCATGTCCATCAATCAGAATACATCGGCAGGAGGAAAAAGGTGGCAAAAAGGGTGATGATATGATCGAATAACGCCCCTGAATGCTGCTTACAACATAGATCTGAAACTATGGCATAAGTTGCAGTAGAAGAGAAACTAATACTCTAGCTAGAAGGAAGAAAAAAGGTTCATGATACAAGACTTCTGTTGTCTTATACTTCTTTTTCTGGAGTGAAGTGAAATCACAAATTTGTTCCTTCAAAAACGGCTCAATAACACCCCCCCCCCGGGGCAGTTATGTATCCTGTGCTACTTGCAGACAACTAAATAAGGAATAGCCAGTCGTCATCCAACGAATAAAGCTAGCTCACCAACGCTGGGAATTCGCAGTTAGCGAGAACGCCAGAAATGAAATATGTGACCCAAGAATTCTGCCTAACCCTCATGTACCATAACTACGATCTCTAGCATCCCCAAGTCCAGGAATAATGAACCTGTTATCAGTTTAGAATGGTAATGTAAAGCACTGATATCAAAAGAGAACTGACTCTCCTGGTATATAGCTGAAATTCAATGCTTTACCCCTCTTCATTGACAACTTCATCGATGGCTCCTGTGTACACATGAAGCCTGAAAATGCAAAACATGATGAAATTGTGTGAAATCCAAGGGACAAAGTAATTTTTTACGCCCTATTAGGAATACAAGTTCCATACCCAGGGAACTTCTCACTGAGTTTTTGAAACGCTGGAGGAGCTGCCACCGCTGATACCTGAAACAAGTTATTTACAAAACCTGAGAACACATACTTTGTAAAAACAAAATAATATAGGAACTGTGCTCTACTCCAACTCCTGTTCCACTGCTAATGTTGTCTGTTTGGCTGATTTGCAAAATACACAGGGATAATACAGTATAACAGAAGTGTTAAGTTTAATGAGACCAGTATCAAGCCCACAGGCACATACAGCTCTCTAACTGCTATTATCTCAATATCCACTGTGACTCAGTTCTTGCTATACCACATGTAAGAGACTAGCGCACCTAACACAGATCAAGGAGAATGTGTTTGACCACCTTTTTGTTCTTTTTCCTTTTTTTCTTGGGGCGGGAGGGGGGGGGGGCACAACCCTTTTTTATACCAATGTGCAGATGTGCATATTTGACGCAGGCAAATGACAATGAAATGAAGATTGAAATTAACAAAGGGGGCCCAGCTTCACGTTCAAGAGCTGTAACTTAGGCAAAACAAATCCTGCCCCAGAGGCACCTGGAGAGAAATCACTCAAGTAGGGAGCAGAACAATAAAGAGGGCAAATTCAGCAAAAAGTGGGTCAGCTACTTCATACCTACGTAACAATAAAAGAGCAACTTACCACTTTTATTTGTTTGTTTACAACACCACGTTCCTTTACCAGCTCAATAGCTTTCACAATTGTTCCACCTGAAATTTTGGGGGTTAAAAAGAAACATCGAAACTTGCATCAATATCCAGATAAGTTCCACAACTTATAAATATGAATTTGTGCATTGAACTTGCAAGTCAAGGATGCAGCATGCTGGAGTTTTGGAATGTAGGAAGAAACTAGCATCCATACGCCCAATAATAAGCTTGCTCAAGAAGAATTGAATTAATAAGCTTGTATTGCATACTTGGAAGGCTGTAGTTATCAAAAAGATATTTCACATTAATGGAATGATAATGTTTTAAGTTTTAGCCCCACAGGAAAAGGGGGAAAGACTTAATGCAATTGCTACAGGAAATAATTAAATCAAGATGACATAGTCAGAACCTGAAACAAAAATCACGATGGATGTGAAACAGCTCGTTATCTAAAGCAATCAGAAAATAAAAAATGACAGTACCGGTTGCCAGCATTGGATCAACAACACATATTCGAGCTCCTTCAGGAAACTTATCAGGCAACCTGGGACATGGGATGATCAGGGGCTGTGAGTCCATTAGGTATATCTCAAAATTTTAAATAAATGACTCCACTGCTGGTCAGTGCAGTCGGGGACTTGAAGCAGGAATAAACATGGCAAGTTAGATATATGGATGAGCCGGGCAGTTGAAACATGCATACAAGTGATCATATGTTCAAAATAAGTCCTAAGTTTCACTGACAAATGCAAATCCTTAAAGAGAGAAGTATCAAAGCCACAATTATGTCTCCATTCTGGAACCATAATACTCAGCAGAAAGTTAAGTATTCAGCTTTACACAGAATCTTACTTATTCAAATATACAGTTGGCTGAAGTGTCTCCTCATCTCGGCTGATCCCTTAAGATTAAAAAAAATTTTAAAAAACCCAGAATTATCTTTGAAAGACATGAATGAGGTGAATATACAACCACAGAAAGAACCAAACAACCAAACACAAGATATTGTCATCCCCTCATAAGGATCTGAGCAACTTCCCAAGAGTGTAACGAGTAAACCTAACATAGACGAGGAATAAACCAAGGACCAACAATTTTGACACTCTTTGTAATCTAGCATACCTAGATGATATGTGTTTGTTGCTGGCAGAACTGAAGCAGCATGCTCAGCAAGTGCAAGACCAGCCCTTAAAATGGGAACAACCTGTAAAACAAGGAAAAGGCATGTTGACAGACAACCACAAGTATAGCTAGGAGACCAATCTATTTCCAGAACTAAAGCTAGAAATTGGAAAAATATTCCCAAAAACTAAGCAACAGATGATATTATAGCCAATATAACAGTCAATAGAAGGGTTTTCAGGCTGTTCGAATAGATGTCAATTGCTAAATTTGTTTGCCATATTAATAGCTAATACATAGTCAGCAGCATACAAATTTGAAATTAATGGCTGAACCCAGGGATGACTTTGGATAGTTGCTTGGTAGCTACTATGTGTAGCTTAGAACAAGTTCCTCTCTGGCGAAGATAACAGCAAAATGACTTGAAAGGATGTTAAATAAATGAGATATTTTGCAAACGTACAGGAGGCATGTATGTTACATAGTTTCACAAAGGCATTTAATATTACAATGAAGACAAAGGAGCATATCAAGTACTCACTGCCACTGGCTCCCTTGGATCAACAAATTCAACTTTGGCGACAGCCATTGGTGTTTGAATTTCACCAGCAAGGGTGGGCTGCAATGCAATGAACCAGAACACAAGTTTAGACACCAAAAAAAGAAAAAAAGGGTGATGTTTTACAAGTACCATGCACATAGCACATATGACAAACTCACCAACCAATCCCTTGAAGCTTCATACATAAGTAGCCTACCCAGTTCACTCATTGCATTCTCTAAAGCAAGAAAACAACAATAAGTATGGGGAAAGTGCCAATCCAAACCTTCTTAAAGAGTATCTGGGGAAACAATGTTACAAAGACAATTAAGCTCGATCACTAGGCTGATATTTCAGAAATGACATGATAATTATTTCCTAAATTTGCCTTGATCAAGTTGCCTCATATCTGTCATTTAAGTGTTTTCCAATGCAAAATCCTACCAAAGCAAATGAACAGTATCACAAGAGCATTACATGCATAGTATTTTAGAGACAAGTTAGGTGTTAGGAATGGTATGCATCACACTCCCTCCTTGGGGGGGCCAAAAAACGGAACTCCAGTTCTATGTTAATCAGCCATTCTATATAGAGACTAGTTATTGAAATTTCCCCGAACACTATTTCGTCCACTCCATCCACATTGACCTAGCTACACAGATAGGAGTCAGGAGACCTCAGTTTCTGATGCAACTAACTCCATTACCAAACCTTGGCGAATTTCCTATGTAGACAAAGGTCTCAAGACCAGCATCCACGCTGTCACCAAGTATGGACAAAACATTTTAGGTTTCCATCCTTGAAAGATGCTTTGATATGTAATCCAACTGCCTATCTCAAGCAGAGAACCCTTAGTTCAACAATGCTAAACGAATTCCATCGGTTTCAAAGTGCTACTATGTAGACAGATTGCTAATAAATTATTCTTCTAAATCGAAGGCGCATAGAGATGTCTAGGCCCAGTTCCATTACCACTACTTATGATTTTATTATCCTAGGAATTGAGTCGTTCCCAGTGTGCACATGCTTAGCACATGAAAAGCGAGGAGGACAATTGCCAGATAATCCACAGAAATATGTATCATTCTCTCTGGTACTGTCTCTCTGATGTAGAATACTATGCTCTCAAATAGTACATGCTTGTGATCCTTGCTAAAGTTGCTATTGATTGCTGAAAAGTGAAAATTGCATATGTTGAGATAACAAGGATGTGTAATTGAAAAGTAGCACTATAAAGTTTCAACTAAGCATTGCAACTAATAATGTATTGGCCCGAAAGTAGAGGTCTTAAAACATAAAGCAGTTCAGCACTGTCCTCACGAGAAATTCACACTACGAGTTATAGCAACTCATGTGAAAATGCCTACGATTTCTCAATGACAGCAGCAAATGACCACCACTTGAAGCAATTTCCTACCAATTTGAAGACCAATGCCAGAACAAGGACAGTGCAATTGGGAGCTCAATTGGCAAAACAAAAGCACACCCACAATTCATCATGAAGCAAGTATAGAAAAGTGAAATCGAACATACAAATTCAGAGACTAAATTACAAGCATTTTCAGCTAGATTGACCAAACCAGCATCCAGAACGAAGATTAGGTAAGAGTAGAGCAGAAAATGAACTAACTGAATATGGGGCATGGAGTGTCCTCATTCCTCAGAACAGATACCCAATGCTTAATCAAAGGATGTGGAGGAACAAAAACCTGCAAAAGATCCAATTTTTCAACCAAAGTAACAAATTTCACAACTACCCAGAAAACATAAAATCAATTCATTGAAAACTCTGGAGTACCCCCTTAACTAATCAAACAGATAGAATTAAGCCCATCAAACTCAAACCCAAAATTCATCAACCAAAAATGAGAGGAAGATAGAGAGAGAGAAGTACAAGCATCCTGTCATCAGACATGGGTATGTTCCGAGTAGGTGTGGCAGCCCGACACTTGAGAGAAAAACAAGGAAGACGGCGAGGTTGGCCGTTACAGAGGCGTATTTGGATGGAAGGAACATGGGGGAAATAGAGAGCAAGGGAAGGAGAAGGAGAGAGAGAAAGACATTTGAATTCCCACATCTTATTCAGTCTCAAATGTCGATGACAAGTAAAACAAGGGAACTTTGAGGAGGTGGGCTGCAACTGGCAAAAGCTCCTTGCTTTCTCAACATTCAAGCACCACTATTCTGTTCGATCAGTCGCTGTTCACTAGGTCCAACAAGATAGGCTTTGCCAAAGTATTTGAGTTTTGACCCCGTTATCCACAATTGGGTCGTTGTCAGAGCCATATATGCTTTAGCTGCAACGAGCGAAGATTGATTTTGTTGAAGTTGAACTTGTATCTTTTTCAATTAGTTACTAGTGTCTCTTGCCCGTGCACTGCATTAACTTTTTTTGAATTAATTATAATAATAAATAATGCTTACTTCAAGATAAACAAATTAGCATTATAAACATCAAGTATCATTATGATTAGAATCCTGAATATTATGGATTTTAGTTTTAATCAAACTTCAGGTAAGAATACATATATTTTAGTATTAATAATAAATATTTGAGCAAATTTTACACCAAAATAGGGGAAAAAGTCAAGCAATAACATCGAAAATGGCAACCAATGAATGTCTAGACTCTTTAATATTAATTACTTTAAAAGGAAATGTAATATGATCCCGTTTATACTCCTTCCATCCTTTAAAAGTTGTCAAAAGTGGTCAAATAGGACATAGTTTGACTTTCTTTTTTATATAAATTTCATTAAATTTAAATGTAAAAATATATATTTACACACTATTTTTTTAGATTTTTTTAAATTTATTGTATTTTTCTTTTAGATTGATGGTCAATGTATATTGTCTTTGACCAACTTTGACAACTTAATGTGATGGAGGGAGTAATAAAATAATGTACAAAGGACATTTTTTTAAATAAAAAGGTATTAAGAAGAATAAAATTCATAAGTTCATTTTGATTCTTCCATATTCTAGTTAACATCAAGAATGAGAAATAATATCAAGTGTTAAATTGAGGGGGAAAAAAATCTATAATGACAAAGATACACCAAAAGAGCTACCACACTTTCCCCCCTCCCCCCCAAAAAATTGACATGGGCTAGACATTAGAAGCTACTATAATTATGTGGCACAACCCACCAAAACCAAAAAGAACCAAAAGGAAAAAAAAAAAAAAAAAAAACCGTAGGCAGGCAACAGTGCAAGGAGCACTTGCAATCAAACATACAAGCAAAGTGGTGGAGAATTCTTGTATCCCAATTTCCCTGAACTCCACCTTTTACTTTAGATAGAGATATCAATAAGTGAGAGATGTTATTTTTCTCTTTTGTTTGTTTAAATTCTGCATCTTTTACTTGGATCATATAGTAAGATTAATATCATATTTTATCATTGAGTCATACCTGGTGATATTCATACAATATTCAATGTCTCAATGCAGATATTATAAATTTTGTGTTTCTTAAGATGAAAGGTTGAACGCCCATGTTTCAATCCAGATATCAAGTGTTTGACATAACTGCGTGAGGTGAAATAAAGTTACTTAACTATCATCCTTTACACCTGTGAACTATCTTGGTGATATTGCTTCACCCCATATGTTACTGGATTTATTTTTTTTTAAATTTCTAAGTGCATTATATATTGTAATCCAAGACGCCTTGTTGAAATATGAAGGGGGACACCAAGAAATGTTATGCATCATACACTAAATGAGTAATTTGACCTTCAAGCTAATATGTACTGGCTTGAAGGATAGACTTTGCAACGACGACTTTGAGTTTTACTAAACATTATGCCATCATGAACTCAAAAACATTAAATCACAAGCTAAAGATTTCAAAACTTGGAGATAGTACCACCTGTTCTTTTTCTTTTTGTTGAAAGACAAGGATGTGCATACAAAAACACGTGATTATCACGAGACACAAATGACATGGTATATGAAATGCATGAAATAATATTTTGTGATAAACAAATTGAAGACATTTTGATGCATTCCTTTGACCAGAACTGTAAGTATAGGCGCTAATGCATGCATAAAGATCAAATTGCTCGCTATATAGCATAGACTATCAAATAGGCTTATGCCCCTTGTTTGGTGGGGATTGGTTGACATTTAAACAACACAGCAGATCCCAGACAAATTAATGCTGCACCAAACAGCATCAACTCACGTACTGCTAGATGATAACTGATACATGATACATATACCTAGCTAGCTTCAAACACCTTTTGACACAAATTACATTATTCGAAGCATGCTAGGGATGATGACCATTCCTATTAGTTACGCGACTCTAGCACGTTTAATTCTGCTTTCAGGCAATCCAATGTATAAATCAGTCTCCACCTCTGAGATTTGGCTATTTGTATCTTCTGATGGGGTGTCCTCGGCTGCTTGGTTTGGTGTTTCCTTGTTCAGCAATCCATATTGTGAACACTGAAAAGATATAAACCCATGTCAAATACATGCATAACTCTGAATATGGATTGACACCCCCATCGCCTTCCCCACCAAACATTATGGGGAGAGGGGGAATCCATCTAAGTAGAAACTATGTTTCCATATAAACAGGTAAGATTGTTGTAGACCTCCATTCCACGTACTGCATAAGAGGGGTTCTAAGGTAAGGATTTGAATTTCGAATTGGAAAACTCAAATGTTGGAAGAAACTAACATGGTTTTCTTGGTTGCACATTGTATGTTGTTGCTAAATGAGAACAAATTGTGCATTTGATTATATCTAGGTAACAAGGAAACAGCACACATAAATCAGGAAGTTGCTGATGCAGATGAGAAGAAAGAGAAATCTATCTAATATTAGGAATCTAGGATTTATTTTAATATTTGAAAACTTATAGTATTTTGGTATTTTTATGTAATTTTTGTAAGTCTACTTATAAACTATTTTAGATAACTCATAATAACGATATTTAGGAGTATTTAGATAACATTGAGTTTCCTATTCTATATAAGTTTGGTTTAGATAGTTTCCTAATAGTATTCTAAGTCCATGTCTATAGACTGTTATAAATTGATGTTTGTCTTAGGCAACTATTATATATTATACACTATTGAATATTAAATGAACATTGATTTGAGCGCAGAGATGTCAATCCCTCTCTTCTCTCTCTCTCTCTAATTTCTCCCTTCTTCCCTTTTTCTACACCCAATCTCTATCAGTTGCTCTCAAGCTTCAGATGAAGAAACTGAACAAATTCCACCTGAGGAAAAATTCTCTTGTCAAACAACCAATCACCAGATTTCCAGCGTCCTAGCTTATGGCAACATGAAAATAGGTGTTGGTTATGGTCGAAGGCGCAAACATCTTGATCTTACATGGCTCCTTGATTTGCCAAACTAGGATCTTATTCAACTCGTCTAAATTATTGCCTGTTTCATGACCCTTTCCAGTAAGACGTATATATCCAAAGTTCAAATACAGTTGGTCCATATATAGCATATGAATTTCCTAACAGCAGAATTAGCATTAAATTTATATAGCAGGTAGGCTAATTGGTTAACTCAATTGGCAATGTCTTTTACGGTTGTGACAAGAGCCCTCTTAATTTCAAATCTTACCTGCTTAGTCATTGCATCCCCGCTACACCACATATGTATACTTGCATGGTATAGATTTTCTGCTGTAAGCTAGATGATAGTAGAAAAATTAGGTCTGGAAACATAGATAACAGGAGGACTTGGACTAACCTTCTCAGATAGCTTCATATTTTCTGTTGCAAGCTGCTTCTCCTGAATTTCATAACAAAGAGAAGCACAAGAGAAACAAGTCAAACAGATATGGTATTTCTACTTGTCAGTTCTCTTGAAAATACTTTTAATGCCTTGCTTATGTAAGTGTACTGTCATGGTGAAGAGTATCATGAATTGAAATGTGCACGTTTATTAGGTCAGAATTCATATATCTACAGATTCAACCACAATTAACAATCATTGCACTAAAAGGAGATCACAATTTGTGGCAGCAAGGAGCAAAATAGTTTGAGAGAATGAAGGTGTGCCCTAATGTTTCAAAATTTGGTAAATAGAAATCATTTTGAGTACTGCACTTTAGAAGTTGCGTCTATTTAAGGGAGAAAAATTGGTTCGTTTTCATGTATGTTGGTTCATGCTAAGTTAGGCAAGATATCACGGTAATTTCCAGTTTCTTTTCAAGAGCATCATTTTTCAGGTTTCCCAAAATAATTATATCACTCGAGCCTAGGAAGTGCAATTCCAACATTTAATCAATGCTTACCTTTTCTTTCAACGACCTTATTTGCTCACTGAAAACTTGATTCTGTTCAAGATAATAACCCATCAACATGCAGAAAATTGGAGTAACATATTGAGATAATAGAAGAGAAAGGTGAACTTGTGACTGGTGGAAAAACCTTTCTTGCTCTGATTTTGGTCACACTTCGTTCCAACTGATTCTCCAGCTGCTGCAGCTCTGGCAGACTGCATGAAGCTAAGTTCTCTCCAAGAAATCTCCTAATTGAATAGCACATTTACCATAAGTTTGCACAAATTTGTCTATCAAGTCCTAACAAATAACAACTACGTTAAAAGATTTATGTCTTATAACTAGAGGCCATAGTAATTGAAATGGGTTATATCAAACTGATTTAAGTCAAAGCTTGGTACCGTTTTGAAGCTTCTATTTCCTCTATCTTCTTCATCAAATTTGCAGTTTCCTCCTTCAAGGTCTGCAACAAGTACAGCCAATCAGTAAGAAAATTTTTTAAAAAAATAAAATAAGTGCTGCATTTGACAACTAAACTAAAACACTTGTTGAAATAGTCTTCACCATTGTCTATTTTAGGGATAAGACTGTTATTTGACGTGTGTATATCTGGGTCTCCCCATACCCGCGAAAACAGAACCGCACTGAAAGAAATTGTTGTATTGTTATCTGAGGTGTTCATGCCTTAGCAATACTAAAATTCATTGTGGGAGTTGTTGGCTACTGTTATTACTAAAAGACAATTCTCTACTGACTTCGAGCATATAAAGGGGAGTCCCAAGTGTTGACTGCTTTCATAGGTGTTTCAGCAGTATCTTTCACCCAAATGGTTAAAAGTGAAGTATTAGTCTACATGGTTGCAAAACCTGCATATTTTGACATAATATGTAGTGAGTGGAAGATGTTCTTGATTATGGCCTACTGGATCGAGCTGCACTTTCCTGTCAATGAAGCCTTGTAGAAGACTATTCCCAATTTTCCAGTGTATTTGGTGGCCCATGGTTGGAGAACACGCAATTTCCTAAGATACGAAGGCAAGTAAAATTCATACATTTACTTTGGGGGGGGGGGGTTGCAGGAATGATTCTTCCAAAAAGTAGTTTTTCAATTTTCCGAACTTGGCTGTAATAAAAAGGGATGCAAAATTGTTTTATAAGGAAAATTATTTAGGAAGGAAATTGATTTCCCCTTTCTTAGTTAACTGCCTTAATGAAACTGAGCACATAGAGAAGAGCCAAACTGAAGCCTAGAACCTTGCGTACACAAGGTTTTATATACATGAATAATCAACGGAACAATGCATGCAAATTAAATAAGATTCCAACAAAAACACTAATTAAGAAAAAATTGAATAACCCACTAGATTAAATACATATTTAAGGTTTTTTAATTTCTCAATGTGTGACCGCTCCACTGTATAACTTCAATACGCCCTCTCTTGCGTGCAGGCTACTAACAAATACTACGCTTTCATACAATACACCTTTCAAACTAAAGATACTCCTGACAATATTTTAAGCTTGTAAAAGTTTAAAATCCAAAGAAATAACACCCAAATGAACATCCATAACAGCATGGGGAGGGGGGCGCTATATAGCTAAAAGATTGACTACTATTTGATACAAAAAGTGCATAGATAAGAATACAGAAAATCCCTTTATTGGAATGTAAGTACATGAATTAGAGTATTATTTTGGAAAATAACTAATTGCAAAGAAGATATATGAAGCAAAAGAGAGCAGCATTCAATGTGAATTTTGCTACATTCTATAGTAAGATTTGGCCATAATACCCATCTTCACATATTCAACCCTAATTACCAGTCACCAGAAGTTAATAATTGTAGTTACCACTAGTTGGAGCTATATCAATTTGTTCAAGAAAGATTTATGAGAAGATATATGATGCAGGAATCAATTTGATTATGCGTCTAACTAGTTGGAGCTATGACAATTGTACCTATATTCTGTGTGTAACATTTATGTGATTATCGGAAATAATTACATCTAATGCAATAAATAGCTAATTCATTTCCATGAATCAATTGGAAGTTACATTAAATGATGAATGGATGAGGAGAGGGAACAATAACCTGCATATTTTCTGCATTTGTTTTCTCCTTGTCCTGTTGAGTATCTCTTGTATGCCTCACATACCGTGCTATTGTTTCCTGCATGCTGCAGTTAAACTTATTCAGCTAAAAGATTGATTCCCCTTTACTTTAAATTAGTGTACTAATTAATTTTAAATCCACACAATATCTGTTATAAGCTTTTCTGTATTTCAAGCAACATTAATTTGGTACTGTTTAAAAATGAAGGATACTTCCAAGTTACCGAGCACCCTCAAACAGTCCAAGCGGATCCACATCAGGCAATGGTGTTATGGTAGCGAATATATTGGGTTTTGGGTTCATCTTATGACAACTATTAGAAAATAATCAGAAAGTTTTTTAACTAATACGATAAAACAAGGACAGACAAGTACAACCAAATCACTCATTGAACTGTTTTTGAGAGCATTGATCTTTTCTTCATATTGTAGTTAAGGTCCCTGAAGCATAGAGGCACAACAAAATGACAATGGGATATTTGCCTCTATAGGTAAGGTTATACAAGGAAATTTTTAGGAGTAGCATGTTTCTCGTGTGGGAGATATGTTAGTGGGTAACGGATTAGGCCTCGATTAGACCTGGTTCTGTTCACCATCACCCCTCCCCCGAAAAAGGGCACAATGATCCCCTCCCAGGTTAACTTAATATTGGGTTCAGTAGTATCCCCAATTTGGCCTATTTTAGTTCCAGAGACTGGCCAAGTCCAGCCCTGGTTTTCTTACCAATAATACAAGAGCAAGAGCATGCCATCTACTAAAGTCTAAAGACTAACCCTAAAGCCACCATTCTGGACGACGAGGGAAAAGAGAAAAGGGCAGAAGAAAAAAGAAAGCAGGTTGTAACAGATCCTAGAAGACTAAAGAAGAACTGAATATTGTAAGTTCAAGATTTTAGAAGGTTTGAGGAGCTACTATCTACTTCATCTGGTTAATTTCATACCAATTGAAGCAAGTTTCAAGATTTTGGATTATGTGGATTATGGATTAAAAATTGCTAGTGATGGAGGAGGATATGGGGACTGTTAGAGTTTGCAATTAGCTGAACAATTAGTTATCTCGGTGGCTTCATGAGACTATGTGTTTGCTCTGTTGATCTAGGGTTTTGGGAGTCTACTGATGGCATTCGAAATATTACCATATATTTTAAAAACCTTTTTGCATTATTTTTTACCCTCTCGACATTAGTCTCAAAGCTTGGAATGACCATATGGATGAATAATTGACAGCGATGTTAGCAACTGTGGGGTTGATCAAAATCATTTAACACAAGAGTGAACGAGTGGTAAAATAATAGGAAAAGGACAAGGTTTCAAAAATTAAAACCAAAAACCGCAAAAAGGTATAGGATAATAAACAGTAAATAGTAATCTTTCACTTAACCTTTAACTAAAACATTGACAAATTGGCGTCCTACAGAACTTTTAGATTTAGGTATTTCATGTTCGTAATAGTATTCTCATTTCGAAAGGAGTTTCAATAGGAGGATTTTTTACGGACGAAAACAGAAAGGATGATGTGTATTGGCTTGGTCGACTACTGGTTTTAACAGAGGAGTGAGTTTGTGTGCGTCAATGTGTATGCACATATCTATATATGTGTGTATCTCTATGTGTGTATATAGAGACGACTTTATCAAGACCTAGATATGTCAGATTGTACAAGTACACATCAAAATATGTCCATGTCAATATAATGGAAACCCACCCACTTAGAAAAGTTGATAACAACGTTAGACCTTAGAAGCTGTCCAAGCACGCAAGAGCAAAAATAAAGGTCCAACCACACCGACGCAGACCAACAGAGACAACCTAACAACCTTTTTATAATAGCCCCATGCATCTGAGTCATGTCAATTCTAGGACATGTACAAATAGTACAGGTATAAATCAACGCCTATAAAAGGATGCTAATTACTTTATTTTCTGTGGCTGTATGAGATCAATAAGTTATGGGGAGCCAATAGATGGATGCAGGCACCTCTGCTTTCCTTTATAGCTGAGGATTTTTTTCCTCTATTTATACAATAATTGCGCTACCTTGCTTATTTAGACTACTCTATTTCAATGGTTGTTTAGGCCATTCAAAAAGAAAAGACTATGCGAGTGTCAGTTACCTCGACTAGTAAAATTTTTGGGATTGTTACCACAGATCTCGGTTCAAATTCTATCTGCATAGGTCTCTGTATCTCAGTTTGCATCCCAAAAGAAAAAAAATACAAGAAAAGAAAGGGTCCTTGCATTATAGCCTGTGTTTAGCTTATCTAGAATGATGAATGACCAAAAAAAATTTTTTAAAAAAAAAACTTGCAGTATCTTTGGAAAAAACTAAGGAAGCGGTTGTTTGAGATAACTCAGCATTGTTGGTACTAGAATTTATTAAATGTAAAGATTCTTAAATACATTAACTAAGATGTTAGCCACAGACCCCTATGAAAAGGCGAGTACTAATTTGAACTCGATTGAGTTTGTCATTTAATCAAATGTCATGTTGTCTGCAAGCATGGTAACATGCATCAAAGTGTTTGTACGACCACCCCATTATCCCCCATTATCCCTCACGTGACTCGATTACCCCTTGGTTAAAGCCTGAAGGCGAGTTAAAAGTGGAACAGCAAGCAACAGCTTACAAGCAGACACATACAATAAGGTTGTGTTATGAGTACGAACACAGGCTGACTCAAGTATTTCGACAGTTATTCCTCTTATTCAAGGTCTTATATTCGAGTCTTATAAATGAAGAACAGTTGTGATAAGAGAACTCTATCTCTTTATGCGCCCCTAGTAACTCAACTTTAGTAAAACAGAGAACCAAAAAACCAAAAAATAACGGTTGTGTTCTCGAATATTGCAGCAAAGTTGTGAAACTTTTAGGGGGACTTTTGAAAATGTTGAAGTATACTGTGACGGTTGGGGCCTAGATGTAAATACACCTATGGAAATGTCTGGTAGAAACGAAAATTGTTTTATTAAAATTCTTGTGAAAAATATTAATAGGAGATCTACTGTGAGTGACGCCATTTTTGTTCAATGCTAAAAATAGTGAGGCGTCGATGAGATCTTAGCCAAGTAGTTACGATTGAAGTCTTGAGTATATTAGGTCTCAGATTCGATTCCCCCTCCCCTCATTGTATTGTATTGTCTTCATAGCTCATTTAATTTGAACCCAAAAACAAAAATTTAGCGAAATCATCAAATTACACGCCCCCCAAATTACCAAGATAGTACGTTTCATGCCCTTATATAGAGAATACTATTATCATTTCGATGGTCATTTTAAAATAATGTTTTCCACCATGCAGCAAACCTGGGTAACAAAGTGCGCCATTGATTACACCAACACAGAGCTTGCTTTGTCACTTGTCAGTGCACATTTTAAAATTAAAAAAAACATATATACATAATATATGCAACAAACATCGGATTCAGCAATTAATTACCTTAATTATTACCGGAAATCTATAAGATATATTACTAAATTTTGTTATTATATCCTGCCAAAACCATGTAGTTCCAAGAATCATGAGATATGATGATCATCTCACAGGATTTCATTCCATTGGATTAAACACAAAATATTTGTTTTGAAGGATGCATGAAATACAATTAATTCAAAATTCCCTATTCTATTTTATTTACCGTGAGAAGTAACTAATTAATTTTATTGAAGTTTTTCTGCATTGAATTAGGAGTAACGTTCTGCAAAAATGGAGGAGCAAGATAGTGCTAAGTTGGGAGTTCTTTGTATCTTTTGGACCACCGTACATATTTTACCGGTATTTAAGCGGATCCTGTTTGATCTTTGATCAACTGGGTTATAAAAAACAAATATAGTCACAAGCTCTACCGACTTGATGTGAAAATCACCTAATTTATTTTAACAAGTACTTTAAGTAGACAGCTGGACTCTAATTTCAAAGTCGGAGACGGTAATAGGTTGTTTTACTTTTTTATTTTCATTTAATGAAGGATTAGGAGAATCAATAACACTTTGATCTCTCTTGGAACTCTCTTTTGCCTAATTTGTTCATACCCTATGAAAGTTTTTGTAACCTCTAAAACCCTTAGAAAATCCGAAAATTTCAATAGAAAAATCTTATGATTTATTAGGTAATCCATAGACAAAGGTTCAAACTCTAACCACATTTAGGTTACTCTTGAGACTAGTAGCACAAAACCAAGAGCTTAACAAAACTCTTAAAATCAAAACCTAATTATATATCATCATCCCTCCTCCTTGTTTATGTTGAGCTTTCAATTATTTTGAACTTCCAATGAGGTTACTTCTCTAGTTCTACATGAAGCTTTTCCCTCCCACTTCCTTTTTTCTGGGTTTTCTTTTTTTTTGGGGGGGGGGGGTTGGGAAGGGGGTTTGGAGTACTTTCTTTGATGCATTCCTAATTTGGAGCCATAAGAAGTATGAAAGCCCATGCTATTCATTGATTTACCCTTAAATTTTAGAGCAAATTAAGAGACTTTTTCCCCTCCCTTTACATTTTTAAGGATGTATTTTAGATACACAACTAGAAATCATATAGGTTTTGTTTTCAGATAGAATATATGACCCTTTTTTTTGGGAGTAAAAAGGGAAAGACTCAACCTGGGCAAACCCAGGCAGGGAGAGAACATGACTTTTGTTTAATGTATAGATTCACTCTTTCATCTCAAAAAAAAAAAGGAAAAAAAACTTACAAGTTATTTTACTTATTTACCCTGGCAATGGCATTAAAACAAAATATATGCAAATCCAATAATTTTTGTTGTATTAATAGAGTAAAATGGCAGAAAATGTCTCCTAGGTAGGCTTCAAAAACAAAATAAAATCAAAGAATTTAAGGGTGGAAGGCATATGTATGAACTAAATGGGGATATGAACTAAAAAGGCTTTCCTTTCTTAGAAATTTTCATTCTACAACATCAACAGATATCATGTAGACATGTATCTACCACTTTGAGGAAAAAAACCACCCCACTTTGGACCCCAAATTCCTCCCAAAACAGAAAAACAGAAAACAAAAGCAATTCCTTAAAAGGGAAATTAATTTACATAAGGGGTTAATTAATGGATGCAAGACAGAATTCATCATACCCAGATCCCTTATGTCTCTATTTCAAGGGGGGAAAAAATAAATTTCTATTTGAAAAAAGAATTCAAGGATTCACTATCTTAAGAAATTATTTTAATTTGCACAATTATTGATTTATTTTAATTTCTAAACAGATTAAATTGCATTGATGATTAGATTCTTGTCATCAATATCTACAAATCTAACTAATTGTTGGGCACTAAGATTTATGGGATTTTACTGGCCCAGACAACGGAGGTCAGATTTACCACCATAAGTTTGATAAATGATGTGGGGATGGCATGGAGGAGAGAGATTTAGAACCCTAAAATGCAAGAACAAGCCCTAGCTGAAGCTGATTACTGCTGCTTTTACCAAATCAAAGTCAAAAACGGAGAAGCACATCTTTTCAGCAGATCAGATTAGTGAAGTCATTAGATGAGTAGTTGAGCATCAATGATACTGCATGATTAATTAGATAGAGAGAAATCAAATTAATCAACCGAAAAAAACCAATTAAAGTACCTGGAACTTGCAAATTCATAGAGTCTTCCTCTAGGAGAGAAGATGATGAGAGCAACTTCAGCATCACAAAGAACTGAAAGTTCATACGCCTTCTTCAACAGCCCGTTTCGACGCTTCGAGAAGGTGACTTGCCTGCTTGTAGCGTTCTCTATCCTCTTCATTTGAGTCTTTCCCCTCACCATTTTTGCAGTTTATGAAATCAACTAGCTATGAACTTAATTAATTCCTCTAAAATTAGGGGTTTTCGATCAAAACAGTAGATCTCAAAAGCAAGAGACACCCAGAAAAATTCAGGCAAAAATAAGGCTCCCCAGATTGAAATGAGACGAACCCAGTTGAGAAAAGATTAATCTTTGATTGATTCTCCGTTACCCAGAAAGAAAAGCCCAAAAAAATGTTGGTTTGAAGAGGGTGCCAGAAACATAGTTTTTCTACTTGGGTATAAATGTATAATAATGGTATGAGTACGGGAGGCGAGGGATGATGAGGGGGTCCAATGCTAAAATATGGTTGTGAATTCTAATTGATTGATTGATTGATTGATTCTTTTCTTTTCTTTTCTTTCCTTTCCTTTTTCTTTTTTTTTTGGCCCTTTTTTTGACTTCTTTGCTTGGTTAAATGGTTGCTGCCTAGAATAATAGCATTCTCTCTCTATCTGCATCTCTATCTCTATATCTATCTCCATCAGCAACTTTATCTCTATCTCTTGGAGTTGCCTTTTTTGGTAGTACCCATCAATGGGAGTGGTAATCTCACCCTATGGCCTACACCCACCTCTCCTCATTCATCCCCCCCAAAAAAGTGAAAAAAACCCGTTTAGGTTGATGTTAAATGCTCAAATTAAGAAAAGGCATAGGAAGCAGGATGTACTCATTTCCAAGATTTACCCCTTCTCCTAAGTTGATGAAGAAACACACGAATAATCATATCATACCAAATAACATCAATGAAACCACAAATAGTAAGTTTTTTATTAAACAAACCAAAAAGAAAATCCCTTTAAGAAAACCCCTCTTACTTGTTTTGGTTAATAACAGCAAGAGAAACAGGGCAAGGAAGCTACAGCACAGCCGCGTGAAGGGTGTAAAAAGGGCGAAAAAGAGGATGAATGAACCGAGGAGAGAGAAACAAGTAGCGGGGAGAGAGAGAGAGAGAGGGGGGGGAGGGAAGCTAGGTCGTACAAGAAGTCAATGTCGTCCGTACAGAGCGGACCAATGAGAGCTCGAAAACGCAGAGGAGGGATGACAGAAGCTACGGGGGCGCCATGGACCCTCACTCGTCCTTTGTGCAAGGCTTTTTGCCATTAATGATTTGATGCTTGGTGGAAAATACAATTTCTGATGCCCCAGCCCCGCTATTATGAATGTCTTTATATGAGGTCTGTTTTTTTAGTTGAAAAATATAAATTAGTAAATGGATGAAGTAAATTAAGATTAATAAAGTTGAATTAAAGTGTATTTTTTTATCATTGAAATGAGTTAAAGTAAATTAATTTTTTTTATATGATGGGTTAAAATTTATTAAAATAGTAAAAAGTGGGTTAAATTTAATTAAAGTATGTATTTTTTTGAAGTTAGTGAAGTAAGTTGAAATAGATTGAAGTTGATTGAGATTGGTAAATTGGGATTTACCAAAGAAAAGAAAAGGGCCATAGAGATAAGAATATTATCCAAACTTGAAAATTTTTATTAAAGTTCATCCTATTTAAAACCTAAGTAGGTGATAAAAAAAGATTTTAGGTGGATATGGATATAAATGTGAGTATTATATGTAAATATGGATATAAGTATCGGTATATATTTTTAAAACTTGTATTCAACTACATATATGATTCATTAGCAATCAAAAGGCAACAAAAATACGGTAAAATTCAATAAAAATACTAGACATGAAAATCCAATC
Source organism: Carnegiea gigantea (assembly GCA_029747015.1). Lineage (NCBI taxonomy): Eukaryota > Viridiplantae > Streptophyta > Magnoliopsida > Caryophyllales > Cactaceae > Carnegiea > Carnegiea gigantea. Next base: position 967,012 of record JAKOGI010000163.1, on the reverse strand, counting down.
CCATAGTGTTTACTTATGTTTGAAATGAAAAAATAATTTTTTTTTTTTACAATTTTATCTTTTGTTAGGTTAATTGGACATGAATTTTATTAGCATCGCTTGAGATAACTAATCAATTATATATATAAATATTATTTTCAACTTATCATAAGTAGTTATCATTAACATTCAGCAATTTTCAACATCATTCAACACAATTCAACATTTCAGCATAATTCAGCATTGTTAAGCACTCATTGAAATACATAGTTATATTTTTATCAACCATTCACGCTTAAGTGTGTTTCAGCATGTTTAAGTATGTTTCGGCAACTTTCGGTATGTTTCAGTATGTTTCGATAATAAGCACAAATAAGTACTTTTCATAAATAGAAAAAAACATGCTCATAAGGTGTATGCAAATATGGGTTGAACTTTGCATTCTCTATATATATCCCTGTATAAATCTATACACCCAAAAAATTAATGGGTATGGGTATGAGTATAATTGTATGAGTATGAATATGAGTATAACTATCAAAAATTCAATAAATATTGGTATGAGTATGAGTATGATTTTCAGAAATGAATAGGGGTACAGGTATAGCTTAGCTGCCCCCACGCTCATCTTATGGTGATCCCAAAAGACAAAAACAAAACCTACACGTTTTTTATACGAAGATATTTTCAAATATGCTATCCTAACTTAAATAAATACATATGATCTTTTTTTAAAACAAAGAAGAAATGGGCAAATTCATTGAACATTAATTAGCGTTCCAGCATCTACTGTATTGGTACGATCTTCCGTATCACAAAAAAATTCTAACTGCACAATTTAACTTATTAAATATCAAACGCCATCTTCCTACTTCAACCATCATTTTCGTACCATAGTATGGGAAGTAGATCTATAGATCACACATCTTTTTTTTTTTGTTTTCTAGAGAATAGATTTCTTGATTTTGTGTAGATTGTGTGGATGGAAATTTACGCACACATGAAAAACTACACTTGAATTGCAAATCGCAGCCATTGAAGAGCCTTGCGATAACCTTTAAAAGATTTATCCCAAAAGCAACCGACAGAACAAAAAATACCAACAGAAGGCCAACATAAAAACAAAATCCTCCTATACAATTACATAGGTAAACTAGTTTTAAATCCATACTTTGTACTATGAATGGCAATAAAACTCGTATCCACTTAAAATTCGAAAAACTCGTCCCATTTGAAACCCAAATGAATTGTGAAAATGGGTTTAAATGGATATAGCGCAGGTATTAGAAGATGGGTGCGGGTATGGGTATGGGTATGGTATAGCTCTCACCCTTCCCATACTCACACCCTACCTGTACACGTTTTTACAATAAAATTAAAAAAATTATTTTGTTTTAACTTTTTTGGGATTGAAATTCAATTCAAACCTTCTACCAAAAAGGTTAGTTAATCATGTGCTTGATTTACATTTCTAAACATCAATATATTTCCAAAATACCACAACTTTGCAATCTTATAATGACGTAAATATATATCGTACTTATATATGGTTGCATGCGAGATATTAATTTTTATTCTCTATGTGAACATAAACAAAACCCGTAAAACCCGATAGGTATGGATATGAATTATATTTTTTAGTACTTGATGGATGCGAATACAGGTATTGGTATGATTTTCGACAATGGGTATGACTGTGGGTACTACTCAACCCACCCCGCATCCGCCAATTGTCATCCCTACTTCGTACGGGCTTTTTTGAGATTTATATTATTTGAATCCCACTGTGTGTTAGCATTTGTGTATGTTTGGATTCATGGATTCATCTTAAGACGATATATTTTCACTACAACAATACCACCACCTTCTTTCAGTGTGGGCCCCGCTCTCGCGGGGTCTGGGGAGATCCAAATGTAAGCAACCTTATCTCTACAAGCTTCTTTGCCTATAGAGAGGCTGATTCCAAGAGACCCACATAAAAAGAATTCAGTGAAAGCATATTATAGAAAAATAATTTTATAAAAACATTTTATAGGAAAAAAAGAACTACGGATAAGCAGCAAAGGACAAACTAAGAAATGCCAACAAATCAGTTGACCATACCTATGTAAGATATTAGTACAGCATAACAGAGGAACGTAGTAGACCTTAACAAATAGAGATAGGCAATGAATATCCCTTCGCAGACGTATGTACCACATGCATACAAACACAACATACTAAAAGAAGGAAAAAAAATCCTTTAACATACCACAATCAAACCTGCCCTACTGTAACTGAAAGACATCTACAAGGTCATCTCTTTATGATTTAGGACCTTAACCCTATCTCGTAAATATCTCATTTCCTGGGCTATGTCATCCGTCAACCCCACAATTTTCAAGTCCTCTCTAATCATATCATCCAAGCTCTTTTTCAATCATCCCCTGCCTCTTCTACCTTCAGGGATGCTGATCCTCTCATATCTCATCACTGGAGCAGTCACACTCATTCTCTTCATATGACCAAATTATCTGAGTCTAATTTCTCTCATTTTATCCTCGATGACAGCCACTTTAACTATGTCTCTAATTATTTTATTCATAATTCTATTCATCCTCGTATAGCCACACATCCATCTAATCATCCTCATCTCTGTTACCATCAACCTTTGAACATGTACCTTTTTTATAGGCCAACACTTCGAACCATACAATATAGCAGACCTAACTATCATACGACAGACTTTGCCTTTTAATCCAACAGGGATCCTCTTATCACACAACAGACCTTAAGCATATTTCTATTTTTGTCAACTCACTTTTATACAATGGTTGATATCTTCATCAATATTTTCTTTTTGTTGAATGATCAAACCTAAATATTTAACCACTTTGCTTGTATGCTTGATTGCACGTGCTCCTTGCAATGTTGCCTGCCTTTGTTTTTGTTTTTTTTGGGCCCTTTTTGTTTCTGTTTTGGTTTTGGTGGGTTGTGCCACATAATTATAGTAGCTTCTAAGCCCATGTCAATTGTAGCTTTTTTTTTTTTCCCCCATGCTTCCAATTTTAGTCTTTTTTTTTGGGGGGAAGTGTTGTATCTCTTTTGGTGCATCTTTGTCATTATAGATGTAATAAAACCTCATCGTCATATGTAAATACATTGTTAGTAACTTAGATAAAGCCTTAGTCCATATAAATGTATTACTAGTGACTTACATGAAATCTTAATTAGATTGGATTGATGTTGGTATTTGGTTAATGCAACTATTGCAAAAACAATTATAGGAAAATTCAAGTTGAGTATAATTGAATTGATTAATTTAAATTAGACTGGTCTTATTTTAGATTTCGGCCTAAGTAGTCATGGATTTAATTTTTTTGATTAAGAATGATATTCCAAGTCCCAAATAATCCTCAACCAATTATTTGCATTTCTATGTGAAATCCTTAAATGTTTTAAAGGATAATGATAAAAAAATGATTGGCACTTGAAAATTATAAATTAAAACTTTAAAGACGGTGTATTCTTATACAAATTATTTCAATCACCATTTGGCTGGACTCTAGATCATTCAAATTGAATTAGTAATCAGTTATTCATTCATAGACAAAAATGATTTCTATAATTAATCCATATTTGATACAGGTGGAAGTGCATTGATTTTTTCCCCTAAATTTAACACTTAATATAATTTCTCATTCTTGATGTTTACTAGAATCTGGAAGAATCAAGAGTAAACTTATGATTTTTATTCTTGTTAATACCTTTTCTTTTAAAAAAAAAGTCCTTTGTATATCTTTTTGTTACTCGTTCCATCACGTCAAGTTGTCAAAGTTGGTCAAAGACAATATACATTGACCATCAATCTAAAAGAAAAATGCAATGAATTTAAAAAATCTAAAAAAATACTGGATGAATATACATTTTTACATTTAAATTTACTTAAATTTATATATAAAAAAATTCAAACTATGTCCTATTTGACCACTTTTGACAACTTTTAAAGAATGAAAGGAGTATAAACAAGATCACATTACATTTTCTTCTAAAGTAATTAATATTAAAGAGTCTAGACATTCATTGGTTGCCATTTTCAATGTTATTGCTTGACTTTTTCTCCTTTTTTGTTGTAAAATTTGCTCAAATATTTATTGTTCATACTAAAATATATGTATCCTTACATGATGTTTGGTTGAATGTAGTATAATGTAATCAAACTTCTAATGTAATCATGATTACATATAGTTTGTCGCAATTATAATTATAAGGTAAGTTTTATTTACAATACTCTTCTACAATCAAACAACATAGGGAAAATACAATTATAAACTTATTTACATCATAAGGTTATTTACATATAACAAAACATCACCTCAGGGATAAGACTTTAGTTTTGCATTAAATTTAAGTAAGACTATATTAATAACAATCGTATCTTTTGTTTCCCATCTTTAAGTTTAATTGAGTAAAAAATGTAACACAAATGTATAATAAATGTGAGAAGGAAAATTAAAACTAAAATCCATAATATTCAGGATTCTAATCAGAATGATACTTGGTGTTTATAATGCTAATTTATTTGTCTTGAATTAAGCATTATTTACTATTATAATTAATTTAAAAAAAGTTAATTCAATTATTATTTATTAAAATATCTATGTTATACAAGCAGCCCGTGCCTTGCACGGGCAAGAGACACTAGTATTGTAGTAAAGGCAGAGGGGTGTGGTGGCATGAGTCTTTAACATATATAGGATATGTCAGGGGTCCCAAACTTGAGCAAACAAATATTTATCATTTTAAAGAGTTTGTTTTTTTGAAAAGAAAAAAAAAAAAAGCAGTAAGTCCACCCCCCTCCCAAAAAAAAAAGAATCATTCACTTGAGTTTTTCTTCCCCTTATATGTTTTATACTTCTGTTCAACTACACCTCTAAGTGACTCCATTCTCTCTAGAAATTACCCACTCATCCCCATCTTTCAATTCTCTTCTTTTCCTAAGCAAGCCATTAGAGGCCGGGAATGATCTTTAATGATCGTTCCCGGCCCTCTCTTCTTCCTTTTTAATCTACTTATATGTTTAATTATTATTATTTTTTTTATCTTTGTTATGATTTGTCTCCCCAATTCTGATATTTTGGATCTACAATTATATGGAAGTATTTCGTTTTATCTTGGTCATGTGTTTTTTATGGTTGTTTTCTTTATGATGTTTGGGATGAACAATGTGGAGGTTGCAACAAGGCGCTTCAATGGCATTCGATAATTCAAGTACAATCTCTCATACGAGATTAATATTTCGTTTACGAAGTCTACACTACATCAACAAGTCTACAACATGAAGAAGAAAATGATGAATCTGTGGATCTCTTTCTCGTGCTGTACTTTTGGAAGATAGCGATTCACGTGGGAAGACGAACGTTCAATATGTATCAAGTTAGATTTCATGAAGGTAGAATTTTATTTTTGTAAGGAAGATTGTGTTTATTTTGTTCAAATTTATATTGTAGATGTCAGATGGCTTATCAATTTTTGATGAAAATATCCCTTCTTTCTCCCTCCCCAAAAAAAAACACTACACCAGTAGCTTTTCAACCGTTTTGCAATGTTAAATTCTTTTTAACTAATTAAGTTCATTCTTTTTTTTTTTTTTAAGAAGTTTTTATATCTTTTCACCCACTTTCTTTTTTGCATCATCTACTCATTTTGTCCGCTGAGCATCCCTTATATCATCAATTTGACTCCAACTTTAAACAAACTCCATGTTTTATATATTAAAAAAAATCTTCTCCTATTTGTGTTTATTTTCAATTTTCTAATTCATTTATCTTAATTTTTATACCTTTTTCGCTTTCCTTTTTATCTTCGTTAGAAAATAACCCATATATCACAGTGAGCAATTTTTTCTATCAAACAAAGCGAGCAATTTTTGACGTATTATTGTATGACAATTTTTTTAAATTTTAAGAATATTAGATTTGAGTTCACCAAAAGATTTATAATAACAGTTTAGAAGATTATATAAAGTATTACTCACTAAACATATAATACAAGAGTACAGCTCACTAAATAGATATCATACTTGAACTTTGTTCACTAAAACTGTTTATGAGCTTACTATATAAACAATAAAGTATATTTGCTCACTAATTTTTTTTAAAAAATTATATTTTGTGATAATGTATTGCTCACTAAACATATATTGTAGTTCAATAGAAGATAGAATATCACTCATTAAATGTATATTATAGCTCATTAAACATATACCACAACTCACTAAGTTTTTTAAGTTATTTTGAACTATACTATGGCTGAAAAAATATATATTATAGCTCACTAAGCAAATACCGTACTAGAAGTTTGCTAACTAAAACAGTTTATGTGCTCACAGTATTTTTACTCGCTATTTTTTGTAACAATGCATTTCTCTTTAAACGTATACAATAATTTAGTAAAGATAAATTACAACTCATTAAAACATATACTATAGTGCACAAAACGTGCATTACAAACTCACTAAACATATAGTACGATCCACTAAATTCTTATATATATATTTTAAAGTTATATAGTAGCTCACTAAACATATATTATAGCTTACGAAGCAAATATCATTACCTATATTTCATTAAAACTGTTTATGTGCTCATTGAAAATGTGCATAATGTTATTTGCTCAACTAATTTTCTTTTCTTTTGATGGGAAAGGTTTGATTATGGAGAAATTTTGGTGTGCCAAATTCAGGTGGACAATAGTATACTTTAAACTAATCAAATTATTAATATGAAAAAAGAAAGAACTAAATTCTCTTATTTTTTTAATAATAATAATAATTTGGTGAGCCAAACCCAAATGTACATGTATAAATGTTAGTGACGTATACAATATTTTTGTGTGAGTCAAATTTAGATGAATAGTAGCATATTTTAGCGAGATGTGCAATGTATTTAGTGAACCCAATTCGAATGGATATTAGCATATTTTAGTAAGTTAGACAATACTTTTAGGCTCTGTTTGGACCTTGAAAAATTTAATGGAAAGAAAAAAATTTAGGAAAGTTACTTTTTTTTCTTGTGTTTGGTTTAGAGAAAATCACAAAGAAAAAAATATGGAGGAAAGTTTGGTGGAAAAATTGTTAGAAACAAGTGACAAAATTTTCCTCATAAAATTGTGAGGAAACTTTGAGAAAAATTTCCAATCTTCTCCAACCTTGTATTATTTAGATAGTATCAAAATAATTTAAGTAGTTCATCAATATTCAAATTTCTCATCCAAATTCTTGCATTTTTTCCTTGATCCAAACAAGAGAAAAAAAACTCATTTTTTCCTTAATTTTTTTTCCTTCATATTTTTTTATTTCAACTTTTCTTTCCATCAAATTTTCTAAGGACCAAACGGAGCCTTAGTGAGCCAAAATCTAATTGTGCAGACAGTCATATACAACCAGTTGTATGATACAGTGATTGTAAATTAATCATGTCGCATTGCCTGTGAATGACTAAGGACCTATTCTCTTCGACTTATTTTTAGAAGAATAAGTTCAGATAAATTTAGGTCAGAATCAGTTTTATTAATAAGTTCATAATAAGTTGACAATAAATTCAGTAAATAAGTTCAAAATTCATTAAAAGTTCAGAAAATAATTAAACAATTAATCACACATTGTAACATTAATCATTTACATTTCTGACTGAAATTTTATGTTGTTTACATCAATAAAAACTTTGAAGTGGGACTATGGGCTTGCACCAAATGTTTAATTTTCAAAATGTGTGGTTTTTTTGTAAGATGTATTATTTTGTGAACAATTGTTCGAACATGCACATTTTTATATGTAGTAAAAATAATTTATGAATTAATGTTTAGAACTATTAGAAATTGTCCAAAACTTGGATGCTAACTGTCTATACACATGAATGCTAATTGTCGACTCTTTCATTTATATTTTAACTTGCACTTTACGTTATGTCATTAACTTCTTTTGATGGACAGCCCAATATGACAGTTGTTGGATTTTTTTAATTTCTACCCACCGTACAATGTAACAACAACAACCACATAACAAAATAATAACCTTCAAAAAAAAAAAGAACATTCACTAATGATGATGATGATGATGATGATGATAATAATAACAATAACAACAACAACAATAATAAATATTATAATAATAATAATAATAACAATGATGATGATGATGGCAATGATGATGATAATAACAATGATGATGAATAATAACGATAATACTTAACAACAACAATAATCAAATAAATTATAATTATTTACCAAGTAAAAGTTCAAATTAAAAGTTAAGTTGACAATAAGTTTAGCAAATAAGTTCAGAATAAGTTCAGATGATTTTTCTAAATAACGTTCAGAAAAAATTTAGATAAATTTAACTCAAAATAAATTTAGTCAAAATAAGATCAAGAGAACAGACCCCAATATATGTGTAATTTTATAATGGTAAAAAATTATATACAAAAAGATAATTTTATCTAATTTATAATGCTTGTACTCTTTCAAGTACAATATGCAATTATATAGTTTTTTAAATTTATAATTAACAAATACAACTTTTAAACTAAAATGAAATAATTAGAAAATATCTTATAAGAAGACATTTATCTTTTTGTCATTTTATTTGTTCCCGCCCCGTCTGCAGACGAATATTATTATTAGACATTAGTACATTGGGAGGTTGGATGATAATGACCATGATTTGAATTTTTATTTTATTTTGTTTTTTGTGGTTTGTGGCTGAGCTGTCCCCTACACAGCCCCACACACACCTATATTTTTGACGCGTGGGAAGGTTCTAGAACACTCATAGTGGTATAATGCTAATATATTGGTGTGATCGTGTGTTCAGCAATCCTAATCAAGGGAAGTCCTTATCGTAAGGACACTACAATTTAGTAAGTTACACTAGTAGGTGCAAACAAAGATTTTTAACACTAGCAACTGTGTAAAATAAATGCTTTATCTCGCTGAATTTTTTTTTTTAAAAAATTCACAGACTGCCTGAATGTTCTTTAAGTATAACCCAGGTAAAATTTACTAATTGCTAATTAAATCTATTGCAACCTACTCACTCAATCCACTCATTCAATATGCTCGATCACAACGAACATGCCCTAAGTATCGCTGCCCGGCCCCAATCATACTTGATCACCTCTATCATTTATGGGCCGTGACTGACCTTTCAAGCTCCGTGCACGTCTAAAAATTCCCTGAAATGACGACCCACTTACCCGATTAACTCAATTTTTGGGGTTCGATTAAACCATGAAATTATCAAGTCGGTCCTATGAAAAATTGACTGATGTTTTAATAATTTCTCAAGCATCTCACTAAATTTATGTTAATTTATTTGGTTTTCTTGTTCAATTTTGAGCCCTTTCAACTTAATGGATTTACAAAATTGATTGAGAATTTCTTGGGAGGGGCTTATCAGGCCATAAGATTTTGCACGTTCTTTATGTCACAGTGTTATTACTTTCTTCCTAAAAGATCAGTTTGATGGGGTGCGCAGTGCCACCTCTACCTTTCCATCATTTTTTCGATGCGGGACTCTTGGTCGTGACATCTTCTCCCACCCAATCCCATGACACCCTCGTCACAGTTGGGGCTCCTTGCCTACCCCGCCCATCAGAGCGCTTGGCAAGACAACGGAGTTGGGTATGGGTTGACTCTGATACCACTTGTCACGGGATCATTACTCTCTCCCCAAAAGGCCGGTTTTGATGGAGTGTGTAGCACAACTGCTTATAAGCCCAAGTCCCCCCATCACTTGTCCGATGTGGAACTCTTGTCCGTGACGCATAGCTAGCAAATAAGAATTAGAGATGAATGACTATGCTACGTGTTAAATTTGTATAATGTGTCAGCATCTCCTTTATAGTGGTTGTTCTATAAATTTAGTACGATATTTTAAATATTCATTCGTTGATTTAAAAATTACATGAAAATTTTTAGAATTTTAAAAAAGAAAATCTATAAAATCAATTGATATTTATCAAACCGCTCTCTTTCTCTCTCTATCTAAAGCTAGCATATGTTAGGTGTTAAATTTTTGGAAATTTGAATTTTCCCTAACCTAATTCTAAACTTAACTCCATGCCATATAAATTTTTATTTTTAATTAAAATAATAAATAATTAAAGATATTCACTATTACAAATATAGAAAATTAGAGATATTAGATACATATTATGATGATAGTCATTGATCTTATTTACGGTAGACACACAATTATTAAAAGAATGATAAAAGTTTTATGAATATTATTATTTTATCATTATTACTATGATTATTATTGATATTACTACACTCATTCTTACCACAAATAATTTGTTAGATGAATAATAAATAATTATAAATCTCGAGATTCACTTATAAAAACTATTGCATGTAGTTAACTTATAAAAAAAAAAGGTGGGGGATTCACAGTTAGGTTAAGATATTGCAAATTAATTTGCTTTTGTTCCGTTCGCAAAGAATTATAAGAGTGAGATTTTCCATGTAATTTTGAAAAACTATCATACAATTTTTGAATGGGCCCAAATTATTTTTTCACAAATTACATGAACTACAAATACAATTTACTATACTTTTGACATGTAGTTATTACAATTGGAAAATTTCAAAATATTTTCATGCATCATATAGATATAGAAAACAAAACAAAACCTTCTAAACTTTTGACACATGCTACTCTTACATAATTTATCATTTTTTCTTACAAAATTCTATTTTTATTATTAGAACATATTAGAAAATAATTCACTATATTTTAATAATTCATTATATTTTATTAAAATTCTCAATCTTATGGTGATATGTGAAAGTGAAAATTTTCTAGACCTGTAAAAGATGTGTTAATTTTATGTTATGTCTTATTATCAAACTACAAAATCTAAGTTTTAACAATATACAATGAACCATGTATCAAATTCATTAATATATGATATATGTGTATATATTTGAATACATAGAACATCTTATAATTTGTATTACCTAATAACTATACCTTAAGTTTGAAAACTATTAACTTAAAAAAACTTAAAGATTTTCTTTACTTCACATAAAGTATTATATAATTTATTATTTTTGTATATACATTTACTATATATCAAAACTCAAAAATTATCTCGTGCATTGAGAAAAAAAGTGTACAAATTGTTATATGAGATCAAAAGTAAGAACCTTTACACAGGAATTTTAGATTCACCAATTGCCATTGCATCCATCGTCAGGGTTTTACCTTTAGGATTTTATTTCTTACTTTTTATATAAGTTATTTTCATATCCATTTGTGAAAGTTTCATCAGAAGTGTTGATTCAATTGAAGAGTATTTTTCTAATAAGTTTAGTTTCATTGATTTTCATTAAGAATAAATCAACATTTGAAGTTCACATGGCTCGATCAAGATTATTTTTCTTTTAAGTTGGATCTATTATGGCCCTATTCTATTTCGCATTTTTTAGGATTTAACTAAGAGCTTACATCTCTTTACAGCTTCTTATATCTCCTTGCATCTCCTTACATCTTCATATATCTTCTTACATCTCATAGATTTTCTATAACATGTATTTATTTTAGTTACAGAAATATGTATATTTTTTAATAATACTACCAACATACAAAATTTATAAATATCTTATGAACACAATATTTAAATAAACATAAAAACATAATATAACGACGTAAATTATATTTGAGTTTCGACATGAAATATATATTATTATAGATGACCATACATTTATTTATATTTAAAATTATTTACTTAAAGTAGGAATTTATTTGAAGAGTTGTATTAAATTTTGTCAAAAAAGTTTTTTTTTTTTTTGTTATACTTTGCTTATTCGATCAAACTAATGTTTATATAAAAAAATCTTGGATGAAATTTTATTCACCAAATTTATGGAGATTAATCTATTTTATTATTGTGTAATTAACTTAATTAATTGTTTATTTTTAATAAGCATATTATTTTAATATTATTATTTTTCATCCAAAACGTTCATTGTAAAACAAATTATACTATACAACTCTTCAACAATTCAACAACTCCTTACATCCATCCTTACAGCTCCTTACATCTTTTTACAACTCCTTACATCTCTTTACAGCTCCTTACATCTTCTTACAACTCCTTACATCTCCTTACAGCTCCTTACAGCTCCCTACAGCAATTCAACAACTCCTTACATCCATCCTTATAGCTCCTTACAGCTTCTTATATCTTCTTACAACTCCTTACACCTCCTTACATCTTCTTACAACTCCTTACATCTCCTTACAGCTCCTTACAGCTTCTTACATTTTCTTACATCTCCTTACATTTTCTTACATCTCCTTACATCTATCTATCTATCTAAAATGTAAAATAGAACAGGCCTATATCATACATATATCTATTAATTAAATCTATACTATAGCTTACCTACTTTTGAGAAACACTCATCAAACTCAAAAAATATGATTTTCGGCCAGATTGATTCTTCAAATATAGAGTTAGTCAAAAATATATTTGTCACCTAATTTTGTTAAAATACAGGCATATTTAAATATTTTCATTCTTATTGAAAAATCATCAGTACAAATATCATGTGACTTTTCCCTATTCAACTTTTCACTATTCAACTTTTTTTCTATATATATGGGGTGTTTGGTAACAACAATTTTTTGAGAAAAAGTAGCTATTTAGGAGGATTTTAGCTGTTTTGAAAAAGTTATTTCCATTAACCTTTTGAGAAGAGCTTTTCGTAGAAATGATATAATTATCCATAAGTTTGAAAAAATTATATACATATCATTAAAAACTAATTCATAAATAAGAGCATAAATGAAATTTTACCAACATATTTTTTAGAAACAGCTAATTTTTACCAAATATTTTTTTCTAAAAATAGCTAATTCAAACAGCTAATATAAATGGCTAATTCAAACAGGTAACAGTTAATAGGTAGTACAAATAGTTAATAGCTAACAGCTAACAGCTGTTTACTAAACAGGGGGCATATATATATATATATATATATATATATAATATAAAAGAAATGTTGAGTTGACTTGTGTGAGAGTGATTTTAGGAGGTTTACTTATTTACAACCCTTGATTAAATATTCTGATAAATCTCAGCCATCAATTAAAAAAATAATTATTTTTTTAAAAAGAAAAGTATTGACTGAAGTACTGGATGCATTAGGTCACAGGTTCGATTCCCCATTCTCCGATTGTATAACCCTTTGTGGCTCCTACGGGTCCAAAAAAATATATTCATTAGTAACTCTCTTCCTCTCTCTCTCTCTCTCTCTCTCTCTCTCACACACACACACACACATTAACTCCTTAAACCCTACTCTTCATAAAATTCCCCATCATTTTCCCCCCATCCGAACATAAATTTGGGGTTCACTTATGAAAAGTAAATGGTAGAATCTATATCATCTGTCAATCAAGTATAAAATCAGATAATAGAAGTTTTATACATTTATTTTTAAAGTGAGTACTACTTTTATTTTTAAGCTTATTATTTTTAGTTATTCATAAATTGATTAGTATATCGTTAAAAATATTTTAATAAAAGACACAAATTATAGAATAAGAATTTGTGTTACACATAAAATCCAAATAAACAATATTTTTAATTTTTGGATAAATTAAATATTGTCGATAGTCTATCTGTATGCTTTCATTTATACCCAAAAAGGATAACCTATGAAAATTCCATTTGATAGTTTTAGCCAAATTCCATGAATTATAGACACAACATAAATAAAACAATCAAAACTCAACAACATTCACAAAGTGTCTGAATTCACACCCAAACAAACAAAAAAAGATTGTAGATTTAGTATTATTATAATTCGTACCACTTAATTATATTAGAGCTCGAGACCATGCATTATATAGACAACACCACCCCACATATATATACACACACACACACTCCCCCCAACACATATGTATGTATATATATGTATGCATGTATGTATGTATGTATCTCTCTCTACACACACACACACACACACACACACACATATATATATGTGCGTGCGTGTGTGTGTGTGTATGTGTGTGTATATATATCTATATATATATCTATATATATATCTATATCTATGATATGCTTGCTCTACAGTTGCCACTTGCTATCATCAAGTTTGAAACCATAATATGTTTGCTCACTGGGGGTGAGGAAAACAATCCGAAATCAAAAAACCGAACTGAAAAACAGAAAGACCCAATTCAATTTTTCTACAAAATTTAGTCCAGTTACCCGAAGTGAAAAATTTTACGGTTTCGGTTTCTATTTCGGTTCGTCCATTTGAGATTTGGTTAATCACATGGTCATGATCTGTTAACCGAACCCAAAACCTTGCTTTTTTCAAAAAAATACTAAATTTTATATTAGTCAAGTGTAGGTTTCATAACTATTTAATTATAAAAGTACATATACAATAATGTGTAAATTAATATTTGGTGTCACAAATAGTTAAATTAATTAAAAGGAGTGAAAATTGAAAATTAACAATTTAAATTAACGATTAACCGGTAACCGAACCGATAATCCGGTTAACCAAGTTTTTCGATTTGGTCATGATTTACATTTTTGTCGAATCGAAAAATTTGGTTAACCGAAAATTTGGTTTGCCGAATCTCAAATGGTCAAACCGAAATCAAAACCGAAATCCTAAAATTTTTTTAGTTCGATTAACCAAACCAACTTTTTTAGAAAAGCCGAACCAGCTGACCGGTTTTTCAGTTCGGTCTTTGAGTTTTCCAGTTTGGTTTTTGGGCTTTGGTTTTGTACTCACTCCTACCTTCGGAGATGTTTGCACAATTGTGTCGCTACTATATGGGGTGGAGGTGAAAGAAATTAGAAATCTATACTTTGGGGCAAAGGATGTTGGGGATTGAATCGTGTTTGTGCAATGTGTTTGTGCAACACCCCCTCGAACAAAACAAAATATAGAGAGCATATAGAATTTGTGAAGAATTGCGGCGTATTAGATGTCCAAAATTATTAAAGGGTTTGCTCTAAGCTAGCGTTATTGGTTGTGTGTCCCTTCCCTCTCCTGTCCCACGCCCTAAAAACAAATGTGCAAATTAGTGCAGCTGGAACTTTTTAGAGGGGGGAGGGAGAGGGCGGGACGGACCTTGAATTGATGTTATTAATAAATAAATAATTACATAATATTCAACACGTTCACAAATATTAAATATTTATTATGATGTCTAATTAGCTTAATATAATAATAAATGTTTCCATGGTTTTAATTCTTCCTATGTTTTTGTCACACATTTTACAAATGTAATCTATAATGAATTTTCGTAAAGAAAACTAGCTAAACACTAATTTGTGTTACTAAGATTAATGACAATCTCTTTAAACTAGGCTTCTTTTCTTTTTTTCCTAAATGCCAAAATCCGTATATATAGTACAAAATATGTTTCTTTTTTTATTCTTTTCATTCATCACCTGGATAAATAGGATTAATGGGAGTTTTCTTAAATACTTGCAATTAGGGGTCAAATAAAATAATTGGTCTGATGATTGAAACTTTGGAACTTGATGTGTTTTATGCTCAAACAGGTAGAGGTGGTTATCGCCAATATGGCAATGTTAATAGTTTATTCTGCACAATATATATATACACACACACACACACACACACACACACACACACACATATATATATGGTCGAACCGAAATCCTAAAATTTTTTGGGTTCGATTAACCGAACCGACTTTTTTAGAAAAGTCAAGATAGTTAACCGATTTTTTAGTTCGGTCTTTGAGGTTTTCAGTTTGGTTTTTCAGCTTTGGTTTTTATGCTCACTCTTACCTTTAGAGATGTTTGCACAATTAGGTCGCTACTGTATGGGGTGGAAGTGAAAGAGATTAGAAATCTATACTTTGGGGTAAAGGATGCTGGGGATTAAATTGTGTTTGTGCAATGTGTTTGTGCAACACCCCCTCAAACAAAACAAACTAGAGAGAGCATATAGAATTTGTAAATAATCGCGGCGTATTAGATGTCCAAAATTATTGAAAGGTTTGCTCTAGGTTAGCATTATTGGTTGTGTGTCCCTTCCCTCCCCCGTCCCCAGCCCTAAGAACAAATGTGCAAATTAGTGCAGCTGAACCTTTTTTGGGGAGGGGGGAGGGCAGGACAGAACTTGAAATGATGTGATTGATAAATAAATAATTACATAACATTCAATACATTTACAAATATTAAATGTTTATTATGACGTCTAATTAGCTTAGTATAATAATAAATATTTCCATGGTTTTAATTCTTCCTATATTTTTGTCACACATTTTACAAATGTAATCCATAATGAATTTCCATAAAGAAAACTAGCTAAACTCTAATTTGCGTTGCCAAAGTTAATGACAATCTCTTTAAACTAAGCTTCTTTTCTTTTTTTTCTAAATGCCAAAATCCATATATATGGTACAAAATATGTTTCTTTTTTTATCCTTTTCATTCATCACCTAGATAAATAGGATTAACAAGAATTTTCTTAAATACTTGCAACTAGGGTTCAAATAAAAAAATTGGTTTGATGATTGAAACTTTAGAGCTTGATGTGTTTTATGCTCAAACAGGTAGAGGTGGTTATAACCAATATGGTAATGTTAATGGTTTATTTTGCAGAATATATATATATATATATATATATATATATATATATATATATATTGACACACACACACACACACACATATATATATTTACATATATGTATATATACATATATAAACATATAGACACACACACACACACACACACACACACATATATATGTGTGTGTGTGTGCGCGCGCGCGCGCGCTCGCGCTCGTGTG
The DNA here is from genome assembly GCA_029747015.1 of Carnegiea gigantea. NCBI lineage: Eukaryota > Viridiplantae > Streptophyta > Magnoliopsida > Caryophyllales > Cactaceae > Carnegiea > Carnegiea gigantea. The sequence continues at coordinate 950,188 of JAKOGI010000163.1, read as the reverse complement.
TGTATATATAAGTATGTATGTATGTATGTATATATGTATGTATGTATGTATGTAGATACGTGGGTATGTAAGTATGTACATACACACAGGGTTAAATGCAAATTTTCAAGACAATTTGGAAATAACAAATAATTTTTCTGTGAAGGTTATAGAGAGTTGACATTAATAATAATGTAATGTTATTCTTAAAATATTCATTTTATCATTTAAAAATTCAAATCTAATGCAATGCTGGGGTACATGATCAAGAAAACATGCATGCTTGAAACTTCTTTTTTAAAAAAACTAGCTAAGACCGGTGCGTTGCTCCTGGATTAAATTTTTGAATAAGTAAATGGTACTTTAAAAGTGTCGTTGAATAATTGTTGGGTCGACGTCAATCAATTGATATAATAGATTGCCTCAATGAATAAAAAAAAAGTGGTGATAATGTTTTCGCTACTTACCCCAATTCTTTTGAGTTAGACTAAAATTCTCATTATTTCTTTATGTCAACTTATTGACATCGACTCAACAATTATTCAACGATACTTTTAAAGTACCATTTACTTATTCAAAAATTTAATATCGGGGCAACGCACGAATCTTAGCTAGTATATATTAAAAATCATGTTCATGAATCATGCCTCCCAGTCCAATATAATCCATGTTGAAGTTCACGTGCGCCGCACAGTGTGTGTGGCAATGGCAGTGGCTGTTCTCTTGACTCTTGAGGTCCCACTCCCACATTTTAGGGCCGATCAATTTCTTGTCAGGAAAGTATGACGCTTTTGTTGTCTAATCAAATGTAAGAGGAATCTACATAAGGGATTTTATTTGTTTGTATTTTAGTTGTATAAAAATACAGATTAAAATGGAACTAAAGGGGGGTTCGTCTATGTGAAATTCGTTGCCCTCATGATATGACCATTTCTATGAGACTATTTTGTGAAATTTATGTAAAATTATGTGAATATTTATTAGTATCTTTTACTTTGCATTTACCTAATAATCACACAAGTATGTCACCCCCTCCCCCCATTAGAAGATTTGAAATGTCATTTGAGTCATTTTTTGGCACATTCAATATCATTATTTTTACCTTTTCAAATTAAAGAAACAATAAAATGGCAGTCTGGTACACAACTATTTTGCGTTTGCGCAAGGTCCAGGGAAAGGGCCAACCTCAAGAGTTGAATTGTAGGCAGCCTAACCTGACTTTATCAGTGGTGATTCTAAAGCTCGAACACGTAACCTTTTGATCACATAAAGACAACCTTACCATTACTCCAAATAGAGATAACCTTACAATTACTTCAAGACTCTCCTTCAAAATTGAAAAAACAATATGTACAAGAAAATACTTTGATTTTCAATATTATCAAAAATTAACAACTATTGATAAAACTAAAATTATTTAATAAGAATGCTGATGATAAAAAGTTTTGATTTTGAAAGCTGTGTATAATCCTATTTTCATATCTTATGCCAATAATATTCTTGATGATAACTATAATCATTAATGAAGATTAATTATTATACGTGTAAATTTCATTTGTTGTATGAGTTGTTATCAGATAATATTGACACCTACTTCCTCAAGGTGTCTCTGCTTTCGGAGATATTATGTCATAGGTTAGTGATTATGATTGAGGTTCTCAATACATATTAAGTCTTAAGTTTAATTTTTATTATTCGATTTATGTTGTAATTGTATTATGTTGTACTGTTTGTTGTGATTTATTTGAACTATTTGTGTGTGTATGTGTGTGTATATGTGTGTGTGTGTGTACATACATATAGTGTTTGTAAGAATTAGTACCATCCAAACATTCGAATTTGTTTGATATGAAAAAATCAGTACAATCATGAATTTTTCGACCAAATTTTAAATCTGCATGCAACATTTTTCATATCTTTATCGTCCAAACTTCCGATGTGAAAAATTGGATGGTCTAATTTTAGACCATGTTTGGTTAGAAGAAAAAGAATGGAACTTGACACCTTCCAAGTTTCCATAGCTGTTGTTTGGTTGAACTTCTAAGAGTATGAAAGTTGATAAATAAGGGTAGGTATCAAGTTCCCCCTATTTGGGTGGGACTTGATTCCTCTCCCCCCCCCCCAACTTTGGAGGGGTTTCAAGTCCCATTTCCTACTTTCAATTAAAAAAACATCCAAGTATCCATGAACGTCATGGGAGGAGAGACAGTGTGCTAACTAGATCCTCCCACCATGGACGAGTTATCGCTGTCGACAACCACCGAAAATTACACAAGCGACCACCACAAACTTCCCCAAAACCCCTACACCCTGAGAGAGAGCAAAGAGAAGACAGAAAATGGGTGGAAGAAGAAGAAGAAGAAGACGACGCTGGTGAGGCAGAAGGTGGTAACTCCGAAAAAGGAGGAGAAGGTGGTAGAAAAGAATGCGTGGCGCTAAGCTGGTGGACGGCGGCGAAGAAGAGGGAGGGGCCAGAGAGAGAAGAAGGCGTAAGAGATGTGGTGATTGAGTGGTGGAATTTCTCGCCGAAGGAGAAGACTCGATGCCTAGATCTTCCTATAGGACAGGTAGGGGAGAGAGGGGGTGTTGAGATTGCCGGCTGAGTGTCAGACGTTCGTCGGATAGGAGCAAGACGATGACCCTTCGCCGGAGTGGAATAAGGAGTATAGATCTGGTAGTATAAAGAGAAAGCAAGGGAGGAGAGAGAAAGGAGGAAAGAGAATGTGACAGAAAATAAATTTGCATTGATATAAGAATATTAAAAATAAAAATTTGATTCTATTCCATAATGGGAAATTTATAGCCTGGTCATACGTTAACTGGGGTAAAACTAAATCATTTTTTTTTTTTGCAACATTATGGTGTTGGTTTTAGAGGGAAAACTAGGGAACGAAAAATAAAATTGAAAAGAAAATTACTAACATCCCCTTAATGAATGTCTTAAAGGAAAGCATGTGAGAGAAGAGTGTGAGTTTTACTGTTTATTATCTATCTACTCATTCAACCTTCACAAGCGTCATCCATCTCTGTTCTCTTTCTCTCCATTCAGCTTCATCAATGTCTTCAATCCTCTCCATATAACTTCTGGTCTTCCACTTTCTTAGCATATCTACAATTTTTGTGAAAACGGTGTGAATTGGGGGTAAATTTGGTGGTTTTCAACAAGGGTTTACAAATGGGTAAAACGAGGTAGGTAGCGGTTCAACATTCAGCAACAACACCAAGCTTTTCGCAAGCTGTGCATGACTTTTGAGGAAGATGGAGACATTATGATAAGGGTAACTAGTTGACGTGGAGAAGAAGGACTGGGAATAACTGAAATGAATATACCGCTACAGCTAGCTAGGTATACAATATGTACGTCATACTTTGTGATAAATGCTAGTCATATGTTAGTAAAATGAGCTTGTTACCATTGTTGTTGTTGTTACGAATGACACTTGTGTGGGTATATAAGTGTACCATAATTTTGATCACTGTCTACCATGGTAGTTCAGTTGTCAGTGTTATATAATCCAAATTGCATGAAAATGTAGCAAGGGTAGTGTACCATAAGAGTGTGAAAGAAGGCAGACGTCCTAAAAAAAAAAGAAAATTATTTTAGCATGGCAAGGTAGATTAGATGTGTGAACTATGGTAACCACATGGTGTTTACCATAGTGTCAATTGAGGTATACCCAAGTCTACTTATTGTGATTACTTGGAAAACAGATACAAAGAATGTAGGTGTGAACGTTAATTTTGGCATCTAATTTATGGTGGGTGGACTATGTATGTGGATACTTAGAAACCCCATTGTGTTTACCATAGTATTAGTAGACGTATACCCAAATATACCTCTTCTGAGTACTTCGTCAACAGCTGCATAGAATGTAGGTGTGAATATTAATCTTGACATCTAAGTTGCGGTGTTGTAGTTGGGGGAGATTAGGCATATGGTTGTTGGTAACCGCATTGTATTTACCATAGTGTCAATAGAGGTATACCGATGTTCACCTCTTGTGATTACTTGATAAGCATATGCAAAACCTGAGTTTTGGAAGCTATATTTAACACTAGATGAGGAGCGAATAAGCACATGTCATAGTTCTAGTATTACATATTGTAGTTGGTATGTGACGATATTTCTTGTATTTTCTAATTTGCAGGTTCAGACAATGGAGTTGCGTAAGCATCACATAAGCCTTCAAAATGAAGTAACCTATGTCAGGGGATCACGTTCTGGCAGTGATGATGATGACAGTGCCTTTAAAGCTTTGAAGCTGGATAGGGGTAGTTCCCTCAGTAGCCCTGTCAGTTTCATTGGTGGCTGAGGTGAGTGGCAGCATTAGAGATGTCATTGTGCCTGAGTTATGGTTAAAGAAGTTACATGATAAGGGAGGCAGTAATGAAGTTGAAGCCGAAGAAAAGAAGTGATGTGTTTGCCATTGAGGTGCAGTGAAAGAAGTTACATGATAAGGGAGGGGGTAGTAAGGTTAACTTCTTAAAGCCAAACATAGGTGTTGGAGCATAAGGGCATTAGGTAGAGAAATCAATTACATGAGTACTTTAGTTGCCTCACAAAGTGTCTTTTATTCTAACAGTAAGATGTGTCTGATACTAAAAATGTATAGAATGTTTATACATTGGAAGAGAATGATGATAAGTTAATAAATTGAATTCGTGGTCATTGCATGATAGGGGGAAACGATGGCCTTATTTATTGCATTTGATTCCAAATTGGAACTACATATATAACACTCGTATATACACTAATGAACAATAATATTTATTGAACCCTTCCACTCAAAAAATACTTCAATGTCAAAGACATAGAGTTGGTGACTTTGATTTTTAATGCATCTACTTCAAGTTTAATAAATAAGACTCATTGCAAAATCCCTTTCAATACATAGGATAAGTAGTCGACCATCCTTTTACTTGTGGTAGTAGTATCCATGTTGCTTACTTTCCAACGTTCTTAAGGCAAGATAGTTGGCCCATTTAGGAGAAGGTCATACAGCCAAATTTTTGCCTGTTCTGCGACCACTCTAAGTTATTTGAACAATGATCGTAAGTATTACTGCAACTGCTTCTTCGAAGCTATTATGGTAGAGACTCACAATAACTACATGCACCGTTAAATGTTTGTCATCGAGAGGTAAGCGTGAATTTATCTTAAAGAGCATTTGATTGTTGAATTAGAGCTTTTTTATTTATAATACAAGCAATGTGTGTTTACAATGACTTCATTGGCCTTGGCGTATAGAATCCTAATGCATGTCAGTACTTGGATGTTATGATCTTGACTATCCGAAACAAGTTAGAGACGTAATTGACCAATTAACTGCAGAGTTGAGGGAGGGTCAGGATATGGTTTGAACTAAAAGAAACGACCATCACTTCATTCAATAGGAAGATAGGAAAAAGAATTTGAAGATAAGGGATGATATAGCTAAATGGAAGAGATGGCGTACGGTTTCCAATCTACTCAACATTATTTTCGTCATTTGGCTCACATAGATATGGGCAAGGTAATGCATTTAATGATGCTGGTGGTAACTAACTAAGTTACCATTTTAGACGATCATGTCTAAGATAAGCTTTAGATTAGTAGGTGGGAGGAGTTATAATAGATGTAGCTGTTGTGATTATTTTAGTTACCAACATCAAATGCAACGTGCAGTGGTAGCACATTAGGGTTGTGGCCCTTTTTGCTGGTCATTACTTGTAATGGTAATAGTTATTACCTGTTGTAATGCACCAATTATGTGGCCTACGTAATGGCTGTTGTGGACAACTAGTTACGTCAAACAATCCACTTTGTAAAGCATCGTATGTAAGATATTATCGACTGCTGTATTGGTTGATTGGATATCGATATGTGAATGTCCAGAAAATATTTTACGTTATACAACATAAATTAATTGTTGTTAGATGTGTTTGATGCGTTCTTAACTTGGTCGATGAAGTTGCTGAAAGTGACACAGTTTTAAACACAACTAGATTGTACACCACCTGTGATCGTATTTACTTAAGTATATATGTAATGAGTAGGACGTGTGAAATTTAATTTGATGTATTGTACTGCTGAGGACAAATTACATCTGCAATAACCATGACAACTAATTCTATAATCATAAAACAATAATATGGAGTATATAACTTCTGTCACCTGGTTTCGGATTCATTTTGTCCTCTACGGAACTCCATTTCACACATCTGCAAAATGCACACCGCAACAAACATATTACATAAGGCTCATAACCTACTTACTATGAGTTTCACCTTTCTTTCATCTAATACTCACTTTTTAAAGCAAAGAGGTTGCCATAAACAATGCTTCCATTTATTTTGCCACAAAACGCAATCATATCTACCACGACAAATACAGATTACAATTTAGGTAAACTGCTCAATCACTGACTTTCATTACCTTCAATAGCCCACATTCCATAGTGCTATCAATCACACTTTAATTACTAGTTCATAACATACCATTATCTTTTTCAAGGAGAGGGGTTGCCATGAACAATGCTTCCATTTATTTACCATACAACTCAATCTGTCTACCACAGTAAATACATATTGCAATTTAGGTAAACTGCTCAATCACTAACTTTCACTACTTTCAATAGCCAACGTTCAATGGTACCACTCAATAACACTTTAATTACCAGTTCATAATGTATTATTCTCATTTTTAAAGGGAGGGGTTACCATAAACAATACTTCCATTTGTTTACCATACAACTCAATCATGTCTACCATGGTAAATACATATTACAATTTACGTAAAGTGCTCAATCACTAACTTTCACTACCTTCAATAGTCAACATTCAATGATGCTACTCAATAACACTTCAATTACCAATTCATAATATACCATTCTCATTTTTAAGGGGAGGGGTTGTCATAAACAATGCTTCCATTTGTTTACCATACAATTCAATCATATCTATCACGGCAAGTACAGATTGTAATTGAGGTAAACTGCTCAATCACTAACTTTCACTATCTTCAATAGCCAACATCTAATGGTGCTACTTAATCACACTTCAATTGCCAGTTTATAATGTACCATTATCTTTTCAAGGGGATGGTTGTTATAAACAATACTTTCATTTGTTTATCATACAACCCAATCATGTCTACAATGGTACATACAAATTGTAATTTGGGTAAATTGATCAATCACTAACTTTTACTACTTTCAATAGGCAACATTCAATGGTGCTACTCAATGACACCTAAATTACTAGTTAATAATGTACATTTCTCTTTTTAAAGGTAAGGGGTTGCTATAAACAATCCATTATGTCTACCGTGGTGTACACAATATGCAGTTAAGTTAAGCAATTGATTCACTTACATTTACTACCTCCATTACGCGACAATCAATTGTATTACTCGATAACACTTAATTTACTAGTTAGACCCATAACTTTCTCTTTTTGAAGGGAAGAGGTTGTCTTGAATAATGCTTCCATCAGTTTATCTAATACTTGCATCGTTTATACCAACTGTACACATGTTGTAATTTAGGTAAACAATTAAATCACTTATATTTATTACCTTCGTTATGCGACAATCAATTGTTGTACTCACTAACACTTAATTATCAATACTTGCTCCAATTAAACTTGGTCTACCTGATCAGTACTACAAGTGCGCCTAGGTATACATATATCTAGGTAAACAGCAAAATCTGATATACGTAACCTTCGAACTCGCACAAATGCAACACACCACTGGATGTTCCATATACCATCATAATTTTACTTACATATAGAAAGAACAACATATAAATGCCTAATTGAACTCCACACGTGTGCAAAACAGTACCAAACACCTTACACATACCTTCACTATAGATTTACGATTCCATGGTACAAATTTATGAAATGCTTCGAGGATTTCAACTTAACTCTTGCATTGACAAGGCTGGATATCAAATGCAATTACTCCTTCAATGATTCCACCACAAATTGACTGGCTTCTTTCCAAATGTGTGTGCCACTACACTTTTTAGGATTTCCCTACTACGTCCACCACCAATACCACCTTCGATTCTGCAATGGATTGCCGACGAGATTCGCTCGCCTTCTCCTTTCTTTTTGCTTTATCAGTTGCTCCCTCTGTCTATCTCTACCTACTCTCATCTTCGTGGGTAGAGCTTCCACTTCCTTCTCACTAAATGTGGCCCTATTAAATAGTCCCAGACAATTTCAAACATAGCTCCACAAAGGCTTTTTATTCTTTTTGCTTGTTTTTCTAATTTACCCTATCTTCTTTTCCCCCCAAAACCAACATCCAATTGTTCCCTAAAAAACGACTTAGTTGTGGTCAAGTTAAAGCCCTCATGTAATTTTTCCCCACAAGTGAGATGTCAAGATTAATGTTCAAACCTACATTCTTTGTTTCTATTTACCAAGTAATCACAATAGGTAGACATGGGTATACCTGTATTGAAACTATGGTAAACATTGGATTGTCCACTTCCCCTCGTCACAACAGCACGCCAACATCCTCAATTCATATCAGAGACCCCATTACTCACAGTCCTCTATTCCATCCTTCCATTCCCAACAATTTCACAATTGACAATCCATTCAAGCATACACAATTCCATCATCATTTTTGTACACAAACAAAAAATTTCAATTTAATTACTACATTTATGAATTGAAAACTACTCACCTGTAACTTAACTTTCTCGGACCTCTATATGGGCTAATTTGGGCAGTTTTTTGAGTTGCACTGGATCTCCTCCTCTCTTCCCGCGGCTGGCTTGTACCTCTATCGCAGACCCTGAACCTATTATTCTTTTACCTTGATGCTGCAATTCTTCTCCTTCCACCTATCCATTTTGCTCTCACTTTCTCTCTCCATTGCTGCCCTGATTTTTCTAGACACACTCCTAATGCAACACCTATGTGAAAGAAGGCTGAAATTTTGAAACAACAACCCATAAAATCGACACCTTTAAATCAAATTATCACTCAAGTTGCTAGGATTCTCCACGTTAACTTCCCTAATTACAATATAATTCCTAAAACTCAGAACACTGATTCAGCACAAGATGAGGCCCCAAAAACAATCGAATTAAAACAAGCAGAGCATATTGAGGAGCAAAAGCCCCAAGAAATGAGTACTAAAGTTTAGATGTGAGAATTGGAGGAAACACAGAAAGAGAAAGAGAGTACCAATGAGAACGAGGCATTTGTCGGGCTTGGAGGCGCACTTGAGACGACGAAGGAGCTCGGTCATGAGATCAACGTAGGGCATATCTTCCAAGTTTTCCGCCATTGTTGATGTTTATATTGGTTCTTCCTTAAAAATTCTACACAACAGCTGAGGAAGAGGAAGCACAGAGAGAGAGAGAGAGAGAGAGAGAGAGAGAGAGAGAGAGACAGTGGGAGGAGGGAAAGGCTGATATAAAGATACTTGATAGTGTCAACCTAAGCCCCCTCTTAACAATGGGCATTTTAGTAATTCAACTTCACAATGAAATTTTCCTCATTTGCTTTTCCCTCCAAATCCAACACCAACTTATTGAGAAAAAATGAGTTAGTTGCCACCCATTTTAAGGATGACTACCTTAATACGATTAGAACCTAATACACACACATATGTGCACATCTATATCTACCTATATATATATATATATATAGAGAGAGAGAGAGAGAGAGAGAGAGAGAGAGAGAGAGAGAGAGAGAGAGAGAGAGAGAGAGGGAGAGGTTCTGGTTCTGCCACTGAAAATGATGGTTCTGGTTCTGCATTTTAAGTTGCGATGTGAGTGTTCTGTTTTTATGGAATGGCTGAGGCTTATATGTTGGATTTCTAGGTGCCAATATGCTACACTCCATGATTAATGTTGGTTCTGTCTCTCTACCTGTACTGCCGTCAGTATATTATGCCAATATCTTTGCTTTGCTGCCATTGTTCAGATTTCTTGATTTATTGGTTCGTTTCGTCTCTTGCTTGATACTTTGATTGATCTTTTCCAACCAGGAGCACAAATAGTGGCCGGCTGCAATATTGCCTACTAAGGCTTTCCAAATTTTGATCTTTTTAATGTTTTTAATGGCTATTTTTAGTGAGTGTGTTTTGATATTAGCTTTATTTAATACTTCATGATACAGAATCACCCCAAACCTAATGATTGGAGAGGTAAGTTGTGCCCCTATTATGAGGATTTGGGCATAATCTTCGGAAAGGATCGTGCTTTGGAGAAAAATGTTCAAGGCCCTGAAGAAATAGAAGATGACGTGAATGAAGAGGAAGAAAATGAAGAGTCAAGCAAGAAAGATGAACCTGGATCCTTATCTGCATAAAAGCCTTATGGGGTTGAGACAAGTTCTACGAAGTTTGGGAACTTAGAAAAACGGGCAAAAGCCTCTGATGACTTGGTTAAAGACTTAACAGAAGTTGCTTCTACTCTCTGGAGAGAGATGAGGGCTGCTAGAGTGCTAGTAGCAACATTAGTCGAGCTATCAGTTTCGATATCGAGTTAAGTGAGAAGCGCACCAAATTGAATGAAGAATTGGGTAACTTAGGGTTGACAACAATGGAGAGGCATCGAGCGGTAAGAAAAATTGCATCTGAGCCGGAGAGCGTAGATGTATTTTTCAATATCTCTAATGTTGAAAAAGGAGGAGTGGGTGCAAGTTCTTCGAGGAGATATTTAAACTCAGTAAGCTAGTCCAATCATATCTAAATAAGTGTATGAAGTGAAGAAACTGTTGTTGGACTTTGAATATGGAGATATTTCCTTTCTATGGGATACTATTACGATACTTGTTCCAATTTGCCGGAAAATTGTGAAACATGTTATGTAGTTTAGTTTTTTGTGGTTATTGAAATTTCTCATCTATATGTATTTCCTTTTTATGAGTTAATATTTGAATTAATCTTTTTATTTCTTGTAATTTTGTATGGCATGCTCTCTCATCATATCATGTGTAATTATAAGAAAATTACAAATAACAATATGGACAACCTTAACAACAAATATTTCTAAACAAAGTTGGATGCAAAGTTAATTCCATTACACATTTGATAAATAACTAAATATGGTAATGAAATGGTGATTACATTATCATGCGGAAATAGTTTATAACCAACCAAACATGGCAATACAATCACTATTGCATTATACTTCATTTTTGTTACATTACATTATTAATTGTACGACAACCTAATTACATTGCACCCAACCAATCGCCACATAAGAGTTAAACCAAAAAGATACAAGTGTGCAGAGTGATAGCTTCAACATTGTTTCAAGAAGAAGAAGAGAAACCCTTGAATTAGGGAATGCCATTAGAAAGCAATACAATTTTACATTGCCCAGGTCATCAGTACGACACCACTATGTTCACTATACTATCAAAGCAAGCCTAGGATTACAAGCAGCCATGAACTAACCATACAATGGATCTGGGAGTTCCAAAATTTCCCAGACCGGTATGTCGTATCCCAACCCATCCCAGGGTAAATGGGAAAAGAAACTAGAAGAAAAGAGGCAGAAGAGAAGTAGGGGTACAAAAATCATACATCAATCAATGGAAAAGGCGATGAAATCATCAATGAGAATTTCCTCCAAGACCCATTGACAATGTGCAAGGGTTCAATCAGCAGAAGAGGTGAGTAGAGTCCTCTGGCAACCTGTTTCTGACATGCACGAAATCATCTGGTAGAAGAGGGGCAAAGATCGCAATAAACAGTGGATTTTTTGTTAAACAGTTCAGAAAGTCGGGCTTGGTTATCTTCCCATCGCCATCCTTATCAAACATGTTGAAAAGTTCAGCTACCTGCATCGTACACATTATGAGTTTTCAGAATGTATGAGGTTAGTAGATGGAGGAAGAAAAGGTTTTCAAGCTAATCATATTCAATCTAAATCGGCATGGAACTATGTTATTCCGACTCTGCATTTCAAGTTGTGTATTGCGTCAGATACTTGGCACTCTCAGCACTTCATTTTAGAATGTAGACCAAAAACACGCAAAAATTGCAGGGTAATGGGTGAATTCGACACCTAGACACACCTCTGAGTTGCAATTGTAACTCAATGTAGCAAAAAATTAAACAGTGAAAGCGGGAAGGCGATCTTACATCTTCATCATTGGTGAAGGGCATGACCTGTCTAATTGTGTCTGCAAACTGCATCAATGCACAAGGAATCAAGAAATTAAAGTCAGTCAAGTTCCATTTTTTGGCATGAAGAGGAAATGGCGTGAAAAACATACCTCCTTCGTAGAAACATAATTCTGTGCTCCATCATGGCACACGGCAAAGGAAAATTCACAGGCGTGCTGAAATAAAGGTTGCCTCATCACATGGGTTGATGCCAACAAGAACTGCAGTCACAACAAATGTTGTACCATCAATTTGATAATTCATATAAACACCAACAGATTTGGAGAGCATAACCAATGATTTTTTCTTAGCTGAGCTCTGAGTAAAGCCAACACCAAAGTGTAACGTTCTGCTTTGATGAAAATAGCCTTGGGGGGTGGGGTCGCTAAACTTGTCCTCCCTCCTCTCTTGACCTCTGTCCTCTGTTTATCAATGCTAGCATATATTAAGCACCCCCACCCACTTGACCTGATTATGCACTCCCTGTCCTTCACCAACCCATTGGCTCCTCATGAGTCATACCTTACAGTTATATTAGATGTTTGTTCCACTACTACTCACAACACCAGCGAAGCATGAAATGAAAGAACCTAAGTTGTAAAAATGGACTTTGATTTAGAGTGTGTTTAATTGGGTGGAAAATGGTCTCCAGGAAAATCATTTTCCATAGAATACGTTTTTCCAGGAGAATGAATCTTCATGTCAAATTTTCTGTTGTTTGTTATAAGGTAAAACCATATAGTTCCATGTAGAAGGAGCATCCAGAAATGACTTGGAAATTTGTTTTACCAAACAAAATGCTCTCTTCACCTTATATAATTTCTTCTTGTTCAGGTTTGTCCTCCTACAACTGCTTTAATATGTTACTAGTCCAAACTTAGAACTAGACAATGATAACCAATTTAATTTGAGGAACCGAAAAAGTTAACCAACTAGTCATTGATGTTGCAAATATGGACATTTGGGGCATAAACTTGTTGAAAAAGTCGACTAGGATTCCCAAAGTGGGTTGGTCGGGCTTTTTTGGCCTTTTTTTTTAATTTTCTTTTTTTGGGGGCGGGGGGGAGTTAGATAACATTATTTGAGCTACAGAGCCTCAAGAAGATGAGGAAGACAAGCAACATATGCGACTCATCACTTATCAAATCCAAGGAGAATAAATTAAACAATTACCTGTTTGAAAGTAATCTTTTCGTTCCTCTCAAAATCAAGAAAGTCAAAAATCTGCATGCCAAATGGATATCAATTATCAGAATGTGTTTCTGGTACTTTAAACGGAAAACCCAAAGTTTTCCAGGCTCAGGAACACAAAGAAAGAAGTGCAATTTTACATTTTTTTAAATAAAATTTTCTAAATCATCGACAGCCTAAATTGCACTTGACTTTATTCTGAGTCTCCTTGTGAATATCAGGGAAAAAATTGTGTTTTTAAGAAGAATTATCTAAGCTTGATTGCTTACTTGCTTATGTGATATATATGAGGTACTTGACCGGCAATTCTATATTGAAACCACTTGGCTACTGACAACTGGTACACCGCCAAACCTTAATAGTACATTTTCTTCCTAAAAACATTAACACAAAAAAGAACCAAACTGATCCCGAATGATGCAAGCATTTCTTACTGAAATCAACACAGTTTGCTTAGTTCAGACACAGAGGCCAGACAAACCCAAGTTCTTGAGGAACAAATTAACTTGGCATGGGCTTCCAAGAACAAGTATGGCGACCCATGCCCTGTATGCTGGGAACAATGCACTACTCAATAGATTCCCCAATATCATACCAGTAGCTAACACATGTACCAAAAGCCAAGAGGTAAATTATCAAACAGAAGAATGAAATACTTCATGTAGCATGTTGAGAAATGTGTAGTGCAAAAACAGGTAGCAGTAACAACTATGCAACTTCTCCAAAAGCATATGTGCATACCTTTCTAGTTAAATCACAAGGTTTCAATCTCAAAGCTCTAAGGAAATCCTCGAACTTCACATTCCCACTGCACACAGTACGAAACTAAGAACTCACTGAAGAGCTATAATAAGACAAATAAGACAATAAATGTAACATTTTCACTGAATGATGAAAACGTAATGACATTCAATTTTCAGTGACATGAAGCCTCCAGGTAAATTATTTCTATTTTCATACCAAAGAAAATCAGATATAACCAATAATATGAAACAAATTAAAATTTAAAGCCTTCATGCACGTCATCCGTGGATCATGCAAGATATTGCATCATATATTTCTTCATCACAAGGTAAGCTTTTAAGTTAATGTATGTCTATCTAGGTTCAACATCATGCCTCCAAACAACTCCCTCCAAAAGAAAAAAGAAACAAATATCCTTTTTTTTTGGGGGGGGGGGGATCGCAAATACATATTTGAGTATCTAGTTTCTCGCATTCATATTCCACAAACTTCATGCCGAACTATTAGATTTAAACCACCAGTTACACAAACTATGCACAGATTGTGCATAAAGGCAATTTCAAACTGTACTGCTTCATGCCTCCTTTCAATACACATGAAGACTAGAAATTGTGTAACCTGCATCACTACTTACTAAGTCCAATATCTAAATTTCGTGCCTCAATTTATTCTTTCTTTCTGTCGCTTAATTATTAATGAGAAAAGAGAGAAGGAAGAGAAAGCCGTGATTATATTTTTGCTGTACAATTTGCTGGTTTTGATTCCATACTTTTCTGTCCTTATATTCCCCACAGGGCCACAACCCCCAGAAATGTGTATATGTACATCTATATGACTAGTCCAAACAAACCCTATGGATAAAGTGGTTTGTTATGTCCTTTTCTTTTAATGGCACAGCGGTAAGAACTTATAACATGTATGTACTGATATTTCTGGCAACATCCATTCTTGCCTATTGACAGAAATTATACAAATTAGCACTGTGTAATACATCTGAATACATGTGTTCTACAACTTCTTGAGGAGATTAATGTCTAGAATACATGTATGTCTGTGAATTATTAATGAAAAAAGAGAAAAGGAAGAGAAAGCGATGATTATATTTTTGCTGTACAATTTGCTGGTTTTGATTCCATACTTTTCTGTCCTTATATCTCCACAGGGCCACAACCCCCGGAAATGTGTATATGTACATCTATATGCCTAATCCAAACAAACCCTGTGGATAAAATGGTTTGTTATGTCCTTTTGTTTTAATGGCACAGCGGTAAGAACTTATAACATGTATGTACTGATATTTCTGAACATAGACCCACAGAAAACATCAACAACACCCATTCGTGCCTATTGACAGAAATTATACAAATTAGCACCATGTAATACATCTGAATACATGTGTTCTACAACTTCTTGAGGAGATTAATGTCTAGAATACATGTATGTCTGTGAATTACTGAGTACTTGCACAAATATTAGATAGCTTAATACATGAACCAAGCATACAACCATGAAAATCAATTAATGCCTATAAAAGGCATGAAAAGTATAACTGAGACTGCATACACTGGGCAAAGCAGCAGCAAATTCTAAAAGACTGACCATCACTGGCAAAGTCGTACATGGGTACTTCCACCCATTTAGCCTCTTTATTCAGGGGGTAGGGTACAACTATAGTGGATACCTTAACCTCAATTTTAAAAATGACTCTAATTTGTGATTTTTCCAAATTACAGATTTCTTGGCTGGAAGCCTGGAATGCCCCAAAAAAAGTACAAAGAGGTATTCAAGGTTTAACACTGTACCTGCTGTCTGGACCCATGGATAAGAACTTGTCCAAGAACTCCAAAGCTTCCACAGTGTTTATGCGATAATCCTGTCAACTAGGTACATTAAGAATAGATGTATCGAAAAAAAGTCTTGTGATGTACAATATGCCTTACAGCATCCTTCATCAACAGCAGCAAGACAAAAGATTCTGAAAGTATCAGGCATCAAACAGCCAGGAGAAAACTCAAATATCATGATAATGGTAACTTAATAATTCCGAAGCACATGCACAATTTCCACTGAGATCTCTATTACCCTAAAAATGTATTTTACCATTCAAGACCAATAGACAAATTCATGTGCATCTTTTCCCCATTTTCAAGGGAAAGAGCTGCACTGCTCGGCCGCGCGAGGGGTGGGGGGGCCTTGGCACCTGAAAAAACATGCTAGGTCATTTTTTTGTTCAGACAAGGCTTATAGGGGCAAAAGCAGTGCCTTACAATCGGGACAATGTCTCTAGGATTCAGTGGAGAAAAACGTGTTTGCAATTTGATTGTACAGATAAGGTTGCGTCGACAACCTCCCTTTTCCTTTTTTTTGGGGGGAGGGGTTACAGAAGGTCTGCTTGATGGATAAATTGGTAAACCAGTCTTGCAAAGCGCACCCGAGATACAGTGGCCTATTTCCTTGGATGAACAGCAAACTAATAGCTGTCGTTTCCTTTTAGAAAGAGTGACTCATACATAATTTGGGAATTTTTCAGATCAACCTACATTAATAATTTAGACTGAGAAAATGATACAACAATGATATTCCCTTGTTCCCATAAAACCTGAAAGACAATAGGAAAACAAAGTTTCCAGGAAACATCATCTAGTAGTTTGTATTCTCCCTGCTTTTAAAGTAAGAACATTACTGCTTTTATTATACAAAGAACCTTGACAACAGTTATATGACTTTCTTGATTAGTATGCTGCCACCCACTGGCCCTATATAGGCCCAATGGGCTGGTAAAGAGGGGAGCACAACGATCAGACCAGGCCCAACAAAGAACTGGCCTGTGGGGCACTAGGCCCAGAAGCAAACCTGTTCTGCAGGGTTTTTCAAACCCTTCTTAATAACTATAGGACATTAATGAAAGGAAGATAGCCTCCTTTTCCAAGGGCTTGTTGGGGGGGGGGGGGGGAGATAATTTTTCCATTGTACAGGAAGAATACACAAGCAAGTAACAAGCATTGATCAACTTATTCTTGGATTCAGCTCTTCCTTACCAAGAAAAAAAAAATTGCTGCTCCCTGATGGTGAATGGTGACATACTCAGTTAGCCACAAAGACACAAGTGGCATACCCTAGGACGGGCCACTAGGCAAGCTTCCCCCCACATTCGCCCACTAAACAGACAAATGCTACGGATATTTAGACTTGCAAGCAAGTTCTTCACGAGAGATGTTTATCAGAGAAGTGAAAGCATGCCTGCATATCTACTAAGATGAGCGACTAGACTAAGAATCATGTCTGACCAAACCAAGCAATATCAGACAGGGGAATCCCTTTTTTCTTTTTTTGATGAGTGACATGTCAATCCTTTTCAGAGACAAGCAGAGATATATAGCAAATAAGAGTTAGCACTGTTAGCAACCATATGTCATGCTCCTCCATTCTGTCATAGAATCAAACATGCAAGTAATCATGAAAGAGCCTACCCCTCTTGTTATGAACCTGAGTGTAATCATTCAGTAGAATACTACAATTTCTAGTTTCCCACACTATGCTATACCTCACAAAACAAGTCATCGAAAATGCACGTATGTTCCATTCAAAAAGGCTAGCATTCCACCGATATACTGGTGAAGCAATGCTTAATTGTGGTTTGTAAAACTTTGAAACATGAGCTACACATCTTGAGTATACTTACCAAATCTTTATGAGTCAATTCAACCATAAATCTTGATGGATTTTCCTGCCATAAGGACACAGACAGATGTAAGCTAAGTTCACTTGATCTAATGCTTCCAACTGCTAGAGTGGCAGCCTATTTAGTCAAATAATAGCCATTACCACATTACGCAGTTATCCACTCATAGACACAGCATCTGCTATACAATCAGAAAACTAACGAATGATTGAGAGGACTCTAGTTAATCGGCAATTAAATTATACTCAGACAGATGCCAAAACACCAACCGCGAAACAGTTCTAACTGCTGAAGCCTTTTTTTTGGGGGGCGGGGACTATGGACCGAATCTTCTATTTATTAATTATACACACACACACATGCGCGCACGCACACACACGCGCGCGCGCGCACACACACACACACACAAACACACACATGCGCGAGCGCACGCGCACGCACGCACACACACACACACATTCAACCCCAACAAATATACTATGAAGACAGAGCAGGAGGGTTAAATTTTTTGCATCCCATATTAGGGTAACTAAAGCCAAAGGGGAGAGTGGAACCTGCAATGCAGTAACAACTTGTCTGCACTCAATGTAAGACAACCTAATTTCAATCTGTTAACTGCCAAGCCATTTAAACCTATGTTCTAACATTTTGGATATGGATCCTATCATATTTGATGCCTGAACAACAATGCTCCAAATAAACAGGACATATTTCCAGAAAATTTATTCCACCAGATCATCCAGCATTCCTACCTTCCCCCCCCCCCCCCCAAAAAAAAGAAGGAAAATCATGATAACCAAGCGCTGACCTGTTTCATCTCATGTGCCTTCATGAGAAGCATCATGTCACCATATGAATAAGATGTTTGTACAACATTTAGCGTGGAGGCAATAGCACAAGCAGTCTGCAGATACGTAAGAGTTAAACAAGTAATTCTCTACTTTCATCCATGCCAAAAGGGAAACACAGACAATAAAGCAATATCATAGCAATAGAATCTACAGGGAGAAAAGACATGAAGACACTATTGGTTTAAGAGATTTATCAGCTCTGGGCAGGCACAGAGATGAGCTCATTCATAAGGGCTTGCAAGCTACTTGAGCATGAAACCATGAAGGCCTGTCTTGGGCTTGAGCCCAAGGCAAAAACAAATCCAGTCTTGAGTATTATGGCTCAAGCTGGACTCGGCTTGGCACACTTCCACCACATCAGCTCAGCATCAAAAATTGTAAAGGCCATATTGACACAAAATCATGAAAATTATTCTTCTTCTCTAGCTTTCTAGTCTCTATTCTATCCATGATGAATACTCTATACCATTAGTGAGTGCACCACATTAGGGACTCAATTGAGAGAACAAAATCACTAATTCCAACATTTCCTATGGAAAAGGATCCAACATTTCCTATGGAAAAGGACAAGAATCTACACATGCAGAGATCTAGAACTATTCTCAGCTCAGTCCATAAACAAAAGGATAAAAAACAAAAAAGTACTCTTGCATGTCATGCTTGTGAGGGAGTTCTGACACAATCTTCAATCTCCGCCTCCGCGCCCCCCCCCCCCGGCGAAGAAGCATATGATGAAAACTCAATCTCCATGAAATCACATTAAAATCTCTAATCATAACCCATGAACAAACTTACCCTCTCAGCAAAAATGGATGCAGGTTCTTTTTTACTGTGTGAAGGTGATACCACTGGAAGATATTCCACCTGCTCAAGTCAGAAAAATTGTAAAAGACATAAGCGTATTCTCACTAGTTTACAGAAAAAGGATTCAAAAGAACCAAAAGACATATGTCCACATGTCCCTCAGTTTCAAATCATTTTCTTTGTTAACATTTCAGATAAATTAACCAGAGTTATGTTCAATAAAAAGGACTTTATGTCCAATCTCATCCTCTCATCTAGGGAATCATTTTGTCTAAACACTGTTTTACATTTATTTTCAAGGAAACAGAAGTTGAACACTACAGTTAAATAAAAAGGACTTTATGTTACTTCCGTACCGGGGGGGGGGGGAAGACTAATTTTAGAGGAGATGTCAATTTGAAACATTTGAATAGAAAGAAGGACAAGCATTGCGAAACAAAGAATGATACACTGTCCTGAGAAAACAAATAAACAGCTCAAAATATGTTAAGATGTACCCAGTTTTGCTCTTCTCATCTCACAACCATTGCTCAAACCAACACAGACAGCCAAACCAATTAAACCAACTACATAATGCAACTGAGTAACTGACCACCTCTGTATCTCTAGGCCTCTAGCATCATCTTCTATTAGGAGGATGAGTTAAAAACCCAAAAGGTATTTTAATCTTTCTAACTCCTTCATGTAGCAAATCTTCTTGCATGCACTTCAGTGCTGCAATCTCTTTTTTTGATAAGACTTCCTTGCTGCAATCTCTAACCTCATACTCATCAAATCTCTCGATCCTTAGCATGAATTTCATGTTCAAAGTGTCACAATTATCTTAAATACCATCCATTTACCTTATCTAGCACGAGTCTTAAGGCTACTTCTGCATAAAATTCCTCTAAAAGTACACTCTAGACCCATAGAAAGTAGCACGATTGAGAGAGAAAACAAGTTCTCTGATTACAAAACTTATCAAAAAACCTTTTGTCCCAAAAGAATTCCAATAACATCAAGTGATAGAAAAAACTGAAAAAATCAGTGGAAAGCCAGAAATTACCTCCATGAAATTGTGAAACTGGGTAAACATCCGAAACATGAGTTTCATCAATGAAATATTCCCCCTACATATGTAAAAGCACAAAATTAGTGTTCTAGGTTATATTAGAAACAGAAAATTTAAGAAACTCTCTATTAAAAGAGCCATACCAAGATTGATCAAAGTGCACATACGGATAACGAACAACAACTGGTTGGATTGGATAACCAGGTATGAAGGCTCCCATTTGGAAAGAAAGAAGGAATCTTCCATTGGTGGTTGTTCCCTCCGGAAATAGTAGAACACGAGGAAATCTATTGCATGAAGCCTTTCTCTGTATTTAGGTCCTTGAAAGCACATTTCTGTATCAAATGGCTTATAATTGATAAAAAGTAGTGAATCAAACTTTATTTTCTTAGCTGAACACTGAAGTTGCACCTATAATATATGCAAGCACTGTCGCATCCTATTTATTTAACATTTATCACATGGTGACAAAAACAGCACAAAGATTCTCATAATCAGTAACCATTATTAATATACATTATCTTACATCAGAGCAAACAAGAAGACCAAAGGTCTGTGTCAATGTAAGTGCATGATAAATCAGCCTTCAGCATAGAAGCTGTTCTTGGGATTGTCTTGGCATTACAAGGATTAAGGATAGATGTTGGATGATTTTTTCCAGCTTTTAATTATAGCACAGAAAAAGCAGAAGTCATCAATGAACAGTTCCATGCTTCTTTGTTGTACAGTTTTAGGCAGTGAACTCCCTCTTTGCAGTTCAATCACAGGATCTGACAAAATAAATTTCTCTGAAATCCAATTGCAGGAGCAAGGCTCTGTATATCTCACACTACCTTCCCTCAGAACATATACACTACCCCAGATGGGAACCTAGGGTAATCGTGCCGTTGATAAGTTCACTATCATATGCTTCATATACATTTAAATTTTGAACAGATCTGGGGTTGCCCTTCCATCATACAATCACATGACACCAACAGTTTTAAGGGTAAAGGAAAAATAGTCAAAACATTAAACCAAAGAACTCCAAAATTTCCAAATGCAATATGAAGGTCCAGGCTTGTGGATGGATTCTTATCATTTAGGCTCATTAGACAGTGATTAATTGACACTATTCTCCTAGGAACAGCGGGTAAATCCCATGAATCAAATGCCGAAGAAATAGAGAGAGAAGGAACACTGGAATACTGGATTATCAGACACCAATGAGGCATGGAACAGCATAAACCATCATGAAGAAAAATACTATCAATACAACAAGGTCATAACTCATAAGTCATGTATAAATTGTATCATGAGAACTCAGTCTCACAAATTCTGAACAAAAATGACGAGTACATAAATGATATTTTATATTTATAAACAACAGAAGGCCATTTAAATTAGATGAAATTACTATCTGATACTTTATCAGAAGAGCACTGTTCCTTTACCTGTATCTCATTAACAGCGTTCTTTCTTGACGTAGGTGAGAACCTATTCACATATATAACCTGCAAAAACAAGATTTGGAAGCATAACCATCATTTAATGGTAGAAAAGAGCTATCATTACATACATCATACTGAAACTTTAAACATAGGCAAGTGGGAGTATTAAGTGTCAGGCATGGATGACTTGTCACAATCGATGATTCTTTAAAAATTTTGTGCTTTTTTAGCTCAATAAGGATGGTCCAGTTTCAATATCAATGTCTGAGTGACAAATATCAGACACGGGTACCTGAGGGAAAATCAAGAGTTCAAGTAACTTAGATAAGGCTACATTGGACAAGCTTTGATCATCAATGGACTTTCAATGTTGATACAACAGACAGTAGGGTATAAATGTATCTGACAAATGGTGTACAGAACTTCCAAACAAATAAAAGGGCAGCCCAGTGCACAAGCATCCCGGGTTCACGCAGGGTCCGGAGAAGGGCCGCACCCCAAGGGGTGAATTGTAGGCAGCCTAACCTGACTTTGTCAGTGGCTGATTCTACGGCTCGAACCCGTGACCTTTTGGTCACACGGAGGCAACCTTACCGTTGCTCCAAGGCTCCCCTTCAACTTCCAAACAAATGAAAACAGGAATTAATTTTAATTCGGTAGAGTGAGATACCTGCATTGCTCTGATAATAGTCCCAACAAAGGGCAATGAATCATGGGACTCAGACGCCACAATTGTTGGGAATAGCTCATAGAAAAAGAAAATAGGTTCAATATATGATACATGGTTAGACACAACAATAGGAGCCATCTCTCTTGGTACTGGCCGACCTTTCCGCTTTATCCATTGGTACCTACACCAGAAAGAGAGAATTCATTCATTGACACTAACTCAGCAGGCACTAGACTAGAGAATATAGAAGCACAACAAACATCCTTCATCTAGCCTTATAGAGTTAAGTGTGCTTTCTTCCACAAATCAACACCTATACGTTGAAAAATAAACTCCCCATACCTACCATCGTTTCACTCAGTAGAGCATATGCCCTAAACCAGTCGCTTCAACATTAACCATAACAAAGCATTTGGTTGCAAATTTGAACTCTCCTTCTCTCTCATGTCACCCACAGGTCACAACACAATTCCCTTTGCATAAACTATCAAGGGAATACATTTCAAGAACCCTTTTAATTCTTTGTTGCATGTTCAGATACAAAAGTAAGATTCCAGACAATTCTCAACCCATTAATCCAAAATACAAACTTAAAAAGACATTGATTAGTCTTACCCAAAAGAGAAGAGTATACAACGAGCGCAAATCCGGGTAACCCACATAAATCGACATCTCCATCTGGGCATGGGA
The DNA here is from genome assembly GCA_029747015.1 of Carnegiea gigantea. Classification (NCBI taxonomy): domain Eukaryota; kingdom Viridiplantae; phylum Streptophyta; class Magnoliopsida; order Caryophyllales; family Cactaceae; genus Carnegiea; species Carnegiea gigantea. The sequence continues at coordinate 926,972 of JAKOGI010000163.1, read as the reverse complement.
TTATTCTTATCTTTCCACCCTTGAAGAGCAATCAAAGTGGCCAAATACCCAACACCCAAAGACAACCCAAAAAGCAATAGCCTCAACAACGCAATGGGTACCGAGAGAAAGATCTTAACCAACTCATAAACCCCTTCAATGTTGGGGGTATGATTCCTGAAGGGATCTGCGGTAGATGAAGGTGGCAAAGGGTACCCATCAATACCCAGAAACTCAAACGGGTTTTGCACATCACAATAGAGATTTTCTGATTTGTGATTGCAATTTGGATTAGGGGAAGACGAATCGATGGATATAGCCAGATGGGGTTCACCATTTGATGTGCAATTCTGGGTCAATAGGGGAGTCTTTAGAGCAGCGTGCGCCATTAAGGATAGCTTCCAAGATTGGAGGGAGGGAAAGAGGAGAAATCAAAAGGAGCAAACAACAGGAGGCAATGAGATTTGGTAAAAGACCAATTAAATTCAGTATGCCCAATATTTGGTAAGATTCTGAAGTCATAAATGAGACCAAATTAATGAAAAAAGACGCAACTTTTTCTGTGTTTTTTGGGTGGGGGGGGGGGGGGGGTCTGAAAAGATGCAGCTTGATGGGAAGGACTGAAGGAGACAACGCGGTTCCATGTGGATGAAACTTTTTGAAGAAAATTCATTATTGAGAAATTTGGAAACTGTTGGTGTGTGTTTTTAAGAAAACTCGTGGAGCACGTAGAGTATTTGACAAATAATTTTTTAAAGAATCTTTTAATTAAAAAGAGTTTTTTTAAATTAAAATTAGTTATTTGATCAAATAAAAAAGTTAATTTGGGTGTTGTTGAAAGAATTTTTTAAAATAGCATTTTGGGTCAGAAAATCTAATTTGAAAAAACTAATTCCATGAGTTTTTGGAATAGTTTTTTGAAAAATTAGTTTTTTGTCTCACAACTTTATCAGAAATAGGTAATTTTATCAAACAATTTTTCAATAAATAACTAATTCAAATAGTTAATACAGATAGCTAACGCAAATAGCTAACAGTTAACCGCTAATACAAACAATTAACAGCTACAGCTAATAGCTGTTTGTCAAATAAGGCCATAATTTTCTTTTATGAAAAAGTGAAAGCTACTTCAATTTAATTGGGACCAAAAAACTTTTTAAGATCCAAAAAAGTGCAAAATCTTTTTAATGATGCATAATTGATAGTTATTTTCAAACAAGCAGGACGAAAATTAGTAGATTTTTTTAATAAAATTTATAGTTTCATCAATAGATATTTTATTCTTTAAAAAATTAAAAACTTAATAATAAAATAAGAATTTTACGTTTACAAATAGATATAAATCAATGTAGATTTTATAATTTTTATAATTTGAAAAAAAATAAAAAAACAAATAGATTCAAATAGAAAGCTAAACATGTAAAAAAAAATACAAAGTAAATATATTCTTATTATGATTTATAGTATAAACTTAACTCGTCTGGTGTCGATAAAATATCACTTTCTAACCAACATATATTGGTTCAAATAGTTTGACATTTGTTCCCCTAAAACAAGGTTTCGGATTCGAGTCTTAAAAATGGAGAAAATCTGTTATGGGAGAGCTATATTCATTATTGGACCAATAGTAACTCGATTTCAATAAAATGAATGATCCATAACAATAAATAAATAAATAAATAAATAATATCACTCTCTAGCTTAGATATTAAGAGTTAAGTAGGAAAAAAGAAACAAAACTGATTCCTAATCAATGAAACTATTTAATTTTTTTTTTTTTTGGTTGAATAGAAACCATCACATATATTCTAGTGAGCACAACAGATTTTTTTGGGGGGGGGGGGGCTATGTAATAGTTTTTTAGAAATATTATTGGCCTTATCAGAATCTTTTTCGTTCATATTATGGTTTGCGGCCTCCATAATCACAGCTAATACGGCGCACCAAAAGATATTATTATTAAATTGAACGTCAATAAAGAACATCATAATAAAATTTAAAAATCAAGGGAGCAGGTGAAATAATGAAAGTGACTCAGAGATTGCAATTTGCGTAGTTAAGCAAATTAATCAAATAGCCACGTGCCCAAGATCCACGCGGCACGGGTCACGCAACGCGCCAAATCTATCGTGTGGCGGTGCTGGTGCATGGATCATTCACGTGTGAGAATAGTAGCAGCATGCCTAGATTGCATAATAGCCGTGTAAATTAAAAGAATAATTACAATTTTTTTTGATCCCCATCTCATATAAGAGTCACAGTGAGTCTTAGAGTGATTTTTAAATGTTTTAAAATGACTAATAATTTATATTAGAATTTTTTTTAATTTAAGTGTGACTAATAATTTATTAAATAGTAATATTTATTAATGATATTCTTAAATAAATTATTAGTCATCTTCATACTCATTAAAAGTCTCATGGAAAAAAGCAATAATACAGTTAGTTAAAATGAGTAATGCTATTTTTTGCAATAAAAGGCAAACCTTTATTAGAATATCTGTCTCATAATATGGTTAGGTTGTTATTTCTTGCGATAAGAAGCAATAAACTTATTGCTTACACCTCTCTACATTTACATGTCTAACTAATTCATACAACTTCTTGCATCTTTTTACAACTCTTTACAACTCTTTGTATCTACTTGCAATTCCTTATAGTTCTTTATATCTTCTTCTAACTTTTTAATATTTTTAACAACTGCTTATAACTACCATTACAACTTCTTATCTTTTACAACTTCTTATAAGTTATATCTCCTTAAAATTCTTTATAATTTTTTATATTTTTTTACATCTTACAGTTACTCCACATCGTGAAAAATAAATTGTCCCATAAAAAATTCATATTATCTATAACAATTATACTGCCAAAGATTAGTGTTTGAATTAGCTCCTATCAACGTATACATCTTTTATTTAGAAACTTGAAAGAGGGAAAATGGACCTTTCATGTGTTAGTTTTAGGACACTCTTTAAGATTACAAGATTAGTGCCACTCCCACGATCAACATATTCAAAAGTTCGTACTGATGTAGTCCCCATTTTTCTCTCAAAAATAGAAAAAAATTCGCTTCTATTTTTTGTTTTGGGGGAAAAATTTAGATAAAACACGCCCCAGTGACCCACGATAGAAGAATATCCAGAATGATGCCATTCCCTTGCAGTTGCATGATTGATCAATTGGACTGTCCCTTAATTTTCCTGGTGCATGCAACTCCACAAGTACACAAGAATAGTTAATACACTTTGCATAGCGTACAGCCACAAGAAGAAGAATAAATCCAAACTCGCAAGAGAACATGTGCTTCGAGGGAAAAAAAATAAGCTCTCACAAATCCAACAAAGGTCATTGTTATCAGCCCAACAATACATTGAATATAAAGCTATATTTGCCAATCAAATTAATACAACAGGAAAAGGCACGGTTCCCAGAATGAATCCACCTGCGCCAAAATACAACAATATAGAAGATCAGGGATCACAAAAGCATATCTGGTAAAATAATAAAAACGGATATCAATAGTCAGTATTCCAGAAGGAGATCTCCTCATTGCTGCCAGATTCAATCTGAGATCTGGGACCATACATACATTGATGCTTCATCTCAAGTACCCCAAAGCAAGTCATTATCATCTGACTTCTCATATGACGCTCGTTCCGGAATGAAGAATCCTCCCTCCTGTGGTTTATAGTCTTTACCTCTCCACACTACAATCTGTTCTTTCATGAACGTTACAAGGATGCATGGTACCAAATCCTATAACATGATCAAAACAAAGACTTTGAGCATCATACAGGAGAGTAGAGTTGCATTAAAGAAAGTGTTTGAATACTTCTCTAGGTTATGCCCACCTAGAACCGTCGCTCATTCCCCCAATTGCAGTACCTTTCATGTCGGGGGTTGGGGTTTAATCCCCAAGCTCCCCATAGTCACACTGACACATTCTGAAATTGGGATGAGGCACCTTCAACTAATCTTTAGCCTTGAGCCTGAACAAAGTTGGGGTCAGGTTGGCTTCGAAGTTCATGGTTTGTTAAAGATATTTATGATTTATTAAGGGTTACCTGCAACACATATACTATGCCTACCAAACCACCAGATGCAACCTTATGATTGACATCCTTGTTGACGTGTTTTCATTGCGATATCTGGCAATCCTATATATTCTTCGCATATTTGCATTGAAACATTAACATATTGCAAAAATCGCAGAGAGAATTCAAACCATCAACTTATCAGAGTGCGGATGTTACCCTAAGTTTCACGCCTATTTTCTTGCAATCACTCTTGTCAAGCTTGCTGCAGTCTATCCGGACCAGCTCCTCCACGAGAAAGGCATCTCGAACCATGGACATGAGATCACCGTAATACCCATTTCTGGCTGCACTTTCCGTAGTGGGAATTAGAATAGAAGTCAGAAAAAGTAGTAATTGCCACTTTACCAACACGGCATATTACCAAGCTTAGTCAAAGCAGGAACAGCAAGTCCTCTCTTTCTCATAGCCTTTGTCTCTTCAATGCTCAGTCCCTGAATTGTACTTCTAATTAGCTTCGGGTATACAGGCTCATGTGGTTTCCACAGCATTAATGGAATCACAGGCCTCTTTTTGGGTTTATAATTTCTGCCTCTGTACAGAACAAGAAGTCCACTTTGTCTATGGATAATCTTGCCAAATGTTTTATCCTGCAGTATATGCATTGTTAGTTACATGCTAATGTTTGTTATTTCCTACCGATAAAGTGCTTTAAACATGCATGTCCATCATAGAGTTCGGACAACTGACATGAAAGAGAAAGAGAAGGAATACCAGTGAGAAGCAAAGAAAGACACGCTAAAGAAAGGTAAAGTCTCCCAATCTTTATCACCAGGGGGGGGCCCAGTAAGTACGCTAGTATCGCTCTTCTGCAGTGAAATAAGGGGTGTTTACACATCAGGTGCCAAACCCAAAATGCAGGGTCAGCTAATTATCAAGTGGAACAGCCCCAAAATTATTGAGTAGGGTATCGAAGCACCGGATCAACCTCCTTTATTCTAACTCTCTCTCTCGGGGGCAAAGCCGTGGCCCATTGTCACTGTTTTTTTCAATTGTCACTGTCTAATAACAAAATAAGTAACCATCACCAACAACATATTCTAGATTAACATGTCTCTGTCTCAGAGTACTCAGACCTCTTTTTTTTCTTTTCTTTTTTTTTCCAGTCACTAAAATGCTTCGGGCATGAGCTGAAGCTACATGGCAATTGCACATAACGCTTGGGTTATTATCATCTTCTTAGTTCTTATAATGGAAGCAAATGATACTCGCTTTTGTTTTGTCTTAAAATTTTGTTTTTTGTTAGGGGGGGAAAAAACTTTATGAGGTTATTAGATACTGAAACCAAGAAAACTTCACCTGTACCCAAACTGATAACCTAAAAAACCGATAACCTCAAAACAATCATCAGTTTGGATATCCAACCTAGTTTTCCTCAAATGATACGGCTTGGGTTGTGGGTTCGGATAGTTTCGAATAGCACCCTGCCCACAACCCCAAAAATTGCATCTTCCAAGCATCTAGGTTGTGCTTACTTCCTTCAGAATAAAGAATGAAAGTTTTTTGGTGCACCCTATAGAAAAAAATTGAACTCATCTCTACTTTATATTCAAGAACGAGACAAAAGTATGAGCGGATATTATGTTTCGGGTTGGAGACAGACCTCAAGTTGCGTGCAGACATTTTCCATGTCAATAGTTGGCACTCCCATACATTTGATTCTGATAGCCTCAGCATGCTTCCAATGATTATGGATATCATTCAACATGTTGTGAGTCAGCCCATCTCTCCCTAAAAAAGAATAACAGAAACCAAATATCATACCAGTTGCTTAAGATATGTCAGTCTTTATAGACTCACACTGAAGCATTCATGGTTCAACCCATACAAGTGCTTCATGAACAGGATGTACAAGAAACCATCATTAAAGGTAGAATGAGGATGACTCGTAAAATTGCACTCTAGAAACCTAAACCTAGTACCCGCATCAAACCAACCTCAATAATCCCGACATAATCCAAACAGACAAAACAAGATCAAGCTATGGAAACAGAGAGTGGAAACAAAAAGAGGCCAGTGTCATGGGGTCATTACCCTCTCCCCAAAAGGCCGGTCTTGATAAGGTGTGCAGCGTCACCGCTTATAAGCCCAAGACCCTCCCATCACTTTTTCAACGTGGGGCTCTTGTATGCAGCACATTCTCCCCTACCCAATCCTATGACGCGCTCGTCATAGATGGGCCCCTCCGCCCACCCCGCCCGTCAAAGCACTTGACGAGATATCGGAGTTGGGTCTGGGTTGGCTCTAATACCACTTGTCACGGGGCCATTACCCTTTTCCCAAAAGGCCGATTTGATAGGGTGTGCAACGCTACCGCTTATAAACTCAGGACTCTCCCATCACTTTTCCGATGCAGGACTCTTGTCTGTGACACCAAGGGGAGGGGGTAGTTCTTCATCCACTTCACTGACAATTGTCAATAATTCAAAAGAAACATAACTCATTTGAGATGAGGTCCAATTTCTACTTAGCATGTGATCAACTTTGTTTATTACCAATCCTCATAACGGATCAGTCAACTTTTGAGAATGCACTTGGAGCTGATAAATTATCTGATAAGTTGGGGGGGGGGGGAGTTGCGATTCAGAAAATGTTGGTGGCTTCCTACGAATGCTTATGGGTGTTTGCACCATGACAAAGATCAAGCAGATAATATGCCCCATAATCATCACTATTTCTAAACGCAGAAATTTCGTTAAAAAATGCGAGGACTTCTATGAGAGTTTAATTTATAGATCAACTTCGTGAAATGTGACACCAAATACTCCAAAACTGCATCGAAGTGTCAGCTGGGCATTTCATCAAACACATTGTGTGCATAAAAACACCCACACCCACACACACACACAAAACACAGAAACTGAGACTTCAACAATTACCCAGATTAATTTGCCTCTTGGTCTTGTGCCTTTCACTCTTATCCACAAGAATCTTCCTCTCAGCCTCCGTCAGTGACTCCCCAAGAAGTTTCTCTCTCATCACCCTCCTCCTCTCCTCCAACTTGGGATCCTCATCCTCCACTTCCGCATCGACCGACCTCACCTTGGGACTCTTCACCGGAGCACAAAACCCGGTCCATTCCCGATCGAGCCGGCCCGGCCCAAACGGCGAGTACTTGGGCTCCCTGAGCCCGATGGGCCTAACCGAGGGGCTACTCTCGGTGTAGCTGTACCTAAAATCAAAGGGCAGTTTGGAGCGCAAGGGCTTCTCGCCGGTGTCTAGGGACGACGGAGGGCGGTAAGGGGGCTTCTTCTTCCGAGTGGTTTTCTTCTGGGGTTCAGAGTTAGGTTTAGGGTTGCGGTTTTGAGGGTGGAGGGAGGGAGGAGGGGTGAAAGAGTACTTGGAGTGGAGTCTGGAGGAGCAGGTGGTGGTGGGGGCGGTGAAGTGGTGGCGGATGAGGAGGGATGAGAGAGAAAAGGCGGTGGCGGTGGCGGTGGCGGTGGCGGTGGCGGGAGAAGAGAGGAGGTAGGTTCGGTTTTGGCGGGAGATCAGAGAGATGAACATCAGGGCTTGTGCTTAACTGCCAACTCAAAAACCACTCGGACAAAAGAGTCCGACGATCATGTGGCTTTTAAAAATACCATAATTTTCTGTTTTTCAAATTTATTATCATCTAATTCTAATCACGATAACAGAAGAATTTAATCTATAGGTATCAATTAATTTAAGCGATATTCGTAATTGATAAAGTCTTTAAATATTATAAAAATCAAATTCTGAAGCTTTAAGAATAGAATATTTTTAAATTTGTAGTCAATGTTAAAAAATACCCGATTTATTGCAAAGAAGACGTTAAAACAGGTTTATGGATATCTTCTCCATGTTGTATTGGGAATCAACGATTGTGGAAAGACGAGATATCAATAGGTGTAAAAATAGTTATCTTCGAATACAAATTGCATTTTGATGTGGGAGTTCATATTTGCTTGTCTTCGATATATACGGTATATAAGAAATGGCTAATTATTTAATAACTTGTTCCCTTTGGTATTCCCCCAAACAAAAACAGTAGTAATTGGGCCTTTGCTGTTTTGTAAGAGGTATAGATTCTTAAACAATACTTATCCTTGCTGTAAATTGCTGTCAAGTAGAAGCTCCGTCACTTGCATTGCAAGAGAGGAAATCTATGGTTGCTGTAACTTTAACTTTTCTCATTAGATGACCAGTTAACTTAACCCTCAAAATTTACTTAATGATCTCATTGTCTATTTCTTGTACTAATGTCCTTTTATTTTCTTTTGCCGGGGGGGGGGGGGTTTTTTGGGTTTTTTAAATGGTTTAATTTTCGGGGGAAAAAAAAACATGGGGGGATTGTACCTCCAATTGGTTCAATTAACAATGCGTGGTCTATCTCACCAAATTCTTTTAAGATAATATGTTTGTCAGTTTAATTTAAATTTTAAGTGTTAATTTAAAATATACATATATTGAAAAAAAAAATTCTGCATGTGATTAGTAAACGTCAACTCTGTACGACTTTTAAAGGAAAAACGAAATAAATCAACTCTATTAATTAATAAAAAACAACAAACAAAGCTCTACCACTCAAAAAATGTTGCATGAATTAGTACAATAAGCAATATACATTCAAAGATTAAACTTTTTATACCCCGAATATTAGTCATTCCAGAAGGGTTGTCGATAAGGTTCAATTTGATCCTTTGCTCCATCATACCAATATTTATAATATTTCTAACAAATACATGTCGAAATTTGTGAGGACAGGGAGTCCCGGGGTTGTCAAGAAGGTCTGATTCCTCTTCATCTATCACATTGGCATAATTGTATTATTCTTGTCGGAATATGAAAGTAGGTGTTGTTTCATATTGATAAACTTAAAGGGTTTGAGCATGTATATAAGCTTGTGAGTTACTCCACCCATTGCCAATTGATTTTGGGTTGGAAACTTGGGATTATATTTAAACTTATATATATGACTATTTGTTTATTACCCAATTGAATTAAACAAAAATTAACAGGGATCCGAGACAGTTTTCGACCTTAATTTGCCACTGTCCCCATTTGAAATTGCATACACATGTTGCGTTTTGTTAGTACTCCACACGCGAGGGGGTGTTCGAATATGAAAGTGAGTGTTGTTCCACATTGATAAAATTAAAACATTTAAGTATGTAAATATGCTTGTGAGTTACTCCACCCATTAACAATTTATTTTGAGTTGGAACCTCATTTGATTTTATATACATAACTCTTTGTTTATTACCCAATTGATATAAAAAAAAATTAACAGCTCCATTTGACTTCACTAAACCAAGGTTTTTTTTTTTTTTGTTTTTTCAAAAAAAAAGAGAAAAACATAGGGTAAAAAAAGCCCCTAGAGAAAGCTTATTCCACAAAAATATATTCTTATTAATACATCTCAAGTTAAGCAACAAGGACAAATAAAATCAAGTTGATCTCTCTCTCCCATCTCTTCCTTACCTACTTCTCCCCACATGCCCTCATATCTCTATGTTACTTTATCAAAAGGGGTTGTTTACAAATAGCTCAGCCTTTTCCCCAAGGTATGTTGTATACATACCATATAGTATAAAAACATGCTCCCCCATTAATCAAAACTATAAATACATAATACTACACCTCCCCCCCCCCCCCCCAAATTCACAAATTCAAGCTAGTCATGGCTTCAAAACTTGGAATCTCCCTCAAAATTGTCTCTCTTCTCATCCTCGTTTCAACCTTCACCACTGCATCAGGTACAACAACCAAGACGGATGATCAAAAGGTCTAATTTAATTTCCTAATTAACTAATTAATTAGTATATTTTTGGCATTCTACATAATGGGTATAATTTGATTTCTATTTTTAATTATATGCAGAAATTATACATTGTTTACTTGGAAGATCACCCCTCAATTGATGCAACATCTGCAATTCAAACTCATGTTGATATTCTCTCGAATTTAAAAGGAAGGTAGGTACATTTTATAATTAGTCCCGATTATACTTCATAGTTAGCAAACTTAGAATGGCTATTGGCACAGGTTTAAGGTTGCATATATCTGAATGTCCCCCAAATCTGACATAGTCGGGATTCATACTGTGCGTTGTAATTCGCGGTTTGTAATTACCGAGAATTGTTTTCTTAGCAGTGAATTTGACGCAAGAGAAGCCATAGTGCACAGCTACCACAAAAGCTTTAGTGCCTTTGCAGCCAAACTATCTAAAGATGAAGCTGAAGCTTTGTCTGGTTAGTATTAAAATAATTAATTATTTGTTAATCTTCTTAATAAATTTGAGATTATTCAATTAGACAAACGTATTTTTGAGGTTTTTTAATTTATCCTAAATTTTTATTTTCATTATGGTGTAGGCATGGATGAGGTGCTAGGGGTGTATGAGAATAAATATCATAAGTTGCATACAACAAAATCATGGGATTTCATTGGGCTTCCTCAAACAGCAAAGAGATCACTGAAAACGGAGAGCAATATCATTGTTGCCCTCTTTGATACAGGTTTCATTACTTTTAAACTTGTTTAAATTCTAAATTTCTTCTCTAATTTAGGGTTTGTTCTTTTTGTTGGGAAATATGAGTTCAAAAATGGGTGAAGTTGGTTGATATTGGTTGAAGTGAGTATTTTTTTGTTAAAGTGGATTGAAGTTTTTTTTTTTTTTTTAATTGTAACGGGTAGAAGTGGGCTAAAATAATGGGAAGTTGGTTGAAGTTGGTTAAATTTGATTCAACTGAGTATTTTTTTTTTTTTTAATTGAAGTTGGTGAAGAGGGTTGAAGTTAGTTAAAGTTGATAAATTGGAATTTACCAACGAAAAGAACAGGCCCAAAGATGGGATTAATTAAGAGATACTTGAGTACTAAATGTACATTTATGCAGGGATTACTCCTCAGTCACAGAGCTTCAGGGATGAAGGGCTTGGACCCCCTCCAGCAAAATGGAAAGGAAGCTGTGGGCATTTCAGAAATTTCTCTGGGTGCAACAAGTAAATTGTTCCTGCTCCCTTTAAATTCCCATATAGTTCTAGTAATCTCGTGCCAACGCCGAGGAATGCCACTCTGAAGAGTGGCCTCCTAGATTTTAATTTAGGTGAAAATATTATTCCTTAGAAAGGAAATTAATATCAGTGCTCGGCATAACATTACATGTTTTGTATACTTTTATTTAAAATCTTACCCTAAAATAGTGGATGTTATTTGGTTTAATTGATGACCTAAAGTTTGAATTCGAGGCTTACGACCCACAACAGTCCATGTGTCTCCCTTTATATCAGGAAAACAAAATAATCTTAGCCTAGATTACCCTAGATTTGAGCTTTGGTGCATCACCACATGGCTCCCAACCAATAATATAGCTAATTAAGGGCAGTTTTCTATTTCATCCCTTCGTATTTGCATGCATGCTATGCCAATAGGGTCATGTATTTTAGTTGAGAGTGATGATCCATCTTACAAAAAAAGTGTCACTAGAGCTTTTGGGAGAATGAGTCACAACACAACTTGCCTTAAGACGCAATTAGAAGTGGATTTAGCTTATTTTTAACTTATAAAAGCTAACAGATTTAAATAGTTATAGAAATTAATTTGTTTTTGTATTGCATTTATGTTTTCTACATATATATATGTATATGTATGTATAAAAGAAGTTCTAATTTTGAATTTAAAATTTTTTATAATGTTTCCTTCCATTGCATTTTAAATTATATATGCATTTTGATAGTTGTAGAGAGTTAAGGTGACATTCAATATAAGATGCATACAATTCAATTTAAATCACATTTATTCAGCTTGGCCATATTTAAATTATTAAAAAAGTGTATCACAGGATAAAGATGAGTGATTAGACGATAATATTTATTATAAGTATTACGATTTTTTTTCTTTTCGTACAAATAAATTCTATAACTTTTTTCGCTTCTATAGAAAATAGTACATAAACATTGCCATGGAAATTATTGTCTCCTTACCCCCCCAAAAAAAAACTACTTAGACATTTTGCAATCTTCAATACGACGCTTATATCTTGATGCAAATATGTTAGTGTAAATCATAAGATTATATTCTAATAAAATTATATTATTTTGTAAAACACTTTTTTCGGGCAGCTGAAAAAGATAAATTTCATTAAACTATACTGAGCCATCAGTTATCTGCAATGCAAATCAATACAATCCTCAACATCATAATACAATCTCACTCCAAAAAATCTCACTTGAAAGGTCTCACTCAATTGTAGATATAGATTTACCTAACATGATAAATAAGCCTCACAATTACGGAGACAATTTAATACATTCAAATTGCAATGCTACAACATAATGAAAAGATATCTAATACACTAAAAATAAAAGAATCGAAAGGAAAAGCCCAAAAATGGCCAAAGGATGACCGTATCCAGGCGTATAAGTATTGGCGATATTGAAACTATAGGCTGAAAGCATTACAGCAGACGCAAGGGTTTCAAGGGGTAATTTTGCATATTATGTCTTCTGTAAGATCGTCCTATATAAACACATTATAAGATAATATCTTTTTATGATGACTTTTAGAAATAATTGGGAATGATTAACTGTTCGTTTAGAAATAACAGCAATAAATGTTCCTACTAAATAAATTATTAATTACACATAAATTAAAAAGTCATTTTATAACGTATTATTAGTCATTTTAAAATATTTAAAAAATTACCTATAAAAAAATTCATCTCATTATATTTTATATATAGAATGGCCTCACCCACAAATTTGTGAATTTTGCATTACGAATCAATACGTCTTCTTACGGTCAACGTTGAAATTTTGACTTCAAAAATAAAGTCTGAATAATCGTATGGTCCGCCAGCAAAATAATTGGCGCGAAATTCTTCAAGCTGGACGGCGTGCCAGACCCGGCAGACATTCTCTCTCCAATCGACGTCGACGGCCACGGCACCCACACATCCTCCACCCTCGCCGGAAACCTAATCCCGAACGCCAGTCTCGCCGGACTCGCCGCCGGCACTGCCAGAGGCGCCGTCCCAGCAGCCAGGATCGCCGTCTACAAGGTGTGCTGGGTGAGCTTCGGCTGCTCCGACGCCGATATCCTTGCCGCCTTCGACCACGCCATCGCCGACGGCGTCGACCTCATCAGCATCTCCATCGGCGGCCTCAGTCCCTCCTACGTTGCCGACTCCATCTCCGTCGGCGCCTTCCACGCCATGCAGAGGGGAATTCTCACCGTCGCCTCCGGCGGCAACGACGGACCTAGTGCGGGTAGCGTTTCTAACCATGCGCCATGGATTTTGACGGTTGCCGCGAGTGCGATTGATCGGGAGTTTCGAAGTAGGGTTTTGCTCGGCAATGGCGAGAAAATGACGGTAATGTTCTTTCCTTTTTGTTCTTTTCGGAACTTTTTGTTTCGAATTCGTGCTTAAATGTTGTGAATTTTGTGTATGCTGTTCTGGTTTTAAGCGATTGACTGATCGGGCCTGTTTCAATGTCTGATCATAGGAAATTAGGGTTTTTTGGGTTTTGTATTGTTGAGGTTTTAGTGAAATTTTGTCAACAATGTATATTTCAGTTGTGCTGGTAATGCTTCCCCACTGTGGAGCTAAGGAACAATACAGGGGATGATTTTTATTTAACTTGCTTTGTTTATGATGTTGTTTTCCTTGTAACGTGGAGATCATACTGGTGAAGTTAGTATTCTTCGGGGTATTTGAAATAGGACATGGCGATAACTTGTCCAAACTGCTTGGAATTTGGGATACAAATTAGCTCGCAAATTCGTGTTCGTCATTGTTGACCAGGAATCGAATGAGTGCCGGGAGCTTCCAGCAATGGAAATTCTCCCTTGCATCGATTAGTTTGGACTGGAATTACTGAAATGTCTGCCTCAACAAGTTGGCATAGCAACTAATGAAAGAGACAAAAAGAAATTTTGTAATTTTCTTATTTGAAGATTAGATAATTCAGGATGGGAATGTGTGTTCAATACACGTTTGTATTTTCATAAATGATTCTCTTTGATGAATTCATGCTTATTGAACTAATCAGGAGACATGGATGAATTTCATAATAAAGGTTTTCTTTTGGGAAAAAAAAAAAGAGAATCCTCTCAGCGGGCAGCAGCTCCCCATCCCTCATAGCACGAAAGAGGAGCAAAGTGAGCTTATCCTCTGACTGCCTATTGTTTTGTGCCTGTTGAGCAGGGAATGGGTATAGACTTGTTTGATACCAAGGGAAAAATGTATACTCTTGTTAGTGGTGAGGATGTAGCTAGGCGTTCAGCAGATAAACAAAATGCAAGGTATTCCAATCTACGGACTGCCAGAAAACTGGTAACCTCGTCTCATTTCAAATGGGTTTCAATCAATTTTAACAACAATCGTTTTGACTACGTTATTACAACGTTGAGTCAGTTTCTGCATTGAGAACTCAATGAGTCCTTCCAAGGTTAGAGGGAAGATTGTCCTATGCAGACTGCAACACTGGGGTGTTGATTCTGTGGTGAAAGGAACTGGAGGCGTTGGTGCCATTGTCTCAAGTCCACTGTTTCTGGATACTGCTATGATCTTCATAGCACCTGGCACCATGGTAAATTATACAGTTGGTGAAAAAATTGACAGATACATCCATTCATCAAGGTAAATGACTCTGTCATAGATTCAGTGAATCATGCCATGACACTAGGTGTGGATGCAAATGTGACTTTGCTTAATTATTAATTCTTTTGTATGTTATATGGCAGTTCACCATCAGCTGTGATATATAGAACCCAGGAAGAAAGGGCCTCAGCTCCATTTGTGGCATCATTTTCATCTCGTGGTCCGAATCCAGGATCACTACGACTGCTCAAGGTACTTGTTAATACCTTCTCATCTTGAAGCCATAAAGTGCTACATTTGGCTTGTGAATCATTCTTCTATACTTGCATGCAGCCAGATATATCTGCACCTGGAATTGATATTTTGGCATCATACACCCCACTGAAGTCATTAACTGGGTTAAAAGGTGATACCCAATATTCTGATTTCACTTTCATGTCTGGGACTTCCATGGCATGCCCCCATGCAGCAGGAGTTGCTGCCTATGTCAAGTCATTTCATCCAAGTTGGTCTCCTGCTGCCATTCGATCTGCCATAATGACTACTGGTAAAAGCAACTCCCCCCCCCCCCCCTGCTTGCTTCCTATCTTTTAATCATTTCTCTCCCGAAGATACTTGCTGCCCTTTCCATTTTGAATTGTCCCTAAGAAAATCTGTATTATGGCATATGCCGCACTTTCTCAGGCCACTCTTCTAGAAAAAGCTGCTGAGTTTGTCCACCTTCTAGGAAGCTGAAAGAGCCCGCAATGGGCACTCTTTAGATTGTACTGAAAAGGGAATAAGCAAAGTTTCGGCCCTGTCTTTTACTTATTCTGATGAAATGTAGCAAGGAGTTTGTTCCAAATCTAGGTTTTGTGTTTTTTTTTTGGGGGTGTTTTTTATATCATCAATTCCATCATCAAGCAAGCGTGTACATGTGACCTCACCAAACCCCAGCAGAGCGACGGCACTAGGCTATTGGTTTGGTTTTTCTTCAGCTATTTTTATTTTGTATTCCACAACCCCCCCACCCCCCAAAAAAAGAACACTAGCTGTGACTTGGGGTCATCTGTCTTTCAACAGCAAAGCCTATGAGTTCAAGAGTCAATCCAGATGCTGAATTTGCATATGGCGCTGGTCAAGTGGATCCTAGGAAAGCAGCGAGCCCTGGCGTAGTGTATGACATGGATGAAATGCCCTACATTCAGTTCCTATGCAAGGAAGGCTACAGTGGTGCTGCCTTGTCTGTACTAGTTCGTTCAAAATCCATCAACTGCTCTTCATTGGTTCCTGCATTTGGCCATGACTCTCTCAATTACCCCACCATGCAGCTAGCCTTAAAAAACAGGCAGGGACCGACAGTAGCTGTTTTTCGAAGAAGAGTCACCAATGTGGGGCCCCCTCACTCTGTGTATAACGCCACTGTTAGGGCTCCCAAAGGTTTGGAAATCACAGTGAAGCCTACTAGTTTTCTGTTTTCCCACAAGAAGCAAACTTGGAGTTTTAAAGTGGTGGTGAAGGCTAACCCTCCTATATCAGGTGCAAAAATCTTATCAGCTTCTCTCATTTGGAAAAGCCCCTGTCACGTTGTCAGGAGCCCAATTGTCATATACAAATCATAGGAAGTAACAGTTAGGGTTTATGATAATGAAGCAAAGTGAGATGACACGTCTAATCTATTCTTGTGATGAAGATCCACAATTTGTATGTTTATAACCATATGTAAGTAACATGGAATGCATCAATGTAAGTGTCACCTAAACTTCTATAATTGAGATTGTACATATTTTCATACATTGTCAACCACTGGTGTCAAAATGGAGAATGTGATTATGCACAATCTGTGTTCTTTCGATAATGGGTTTGAGCATTGTTCTATTGACAACCTTGACGTTGAGCAGGATAAAAGTATTGTGATGTTGCAATTAACCCATCGGAAATTTTGTTACTCTTAGCAAAGGCTTGCAGGATATCTCATGGAATCCTAGTTTTTTATCATCTAAACAAGACTACCGTAAAAATTCTCTTTTAGGGCTTGTTCTTTTCGTGGGTAAATTGGACTGGGTAAAAGGGTGAAGTGGGTTAAAGTACGTTGAGGTGGGTTGAAGTAGGTTGAAATAGTTTGAATTTTTTTTATGTGATAAATTAAACTTGGTTAAAATAGTGGAAGTGAGTTGAAGTAAATTAAAGTAGGTTAAAGTAGTTTGAAATAGTCCAACGAAAGAACAGGCCCTTAGTATAGGAAAGTTCATATTTGCGCAATCTTATCCCTGTAATTTTTTTGTGGCTTATGATCTTCACATTAAAATTGAACCATCTAATTTGTATCTAGATGGGATAATTTTTGAGGAGACCTAAAATGCTAACAATCATACATAAGACGGCGTCGTTTTCTAGAAATTTATATTATGAGGGTGTTTGGTTGCATCAGTTGTTTGGAAAAAAAGAGTTGCTTGGAACCTCTTTAGCTGTTTTGACCAAGTCAAACAGCTAAAGAGGTGTTTGGTAAACAGTTGTTTTGATCAAGTCAAACAGCTTTTTTTCAAACGGTTACTCCTAATAGCCTTTTGGGAACAACTTTTTATAGAAATTACAATATTACCCACAAATTTTAAAAATTTACACTCATGCCATTCAGTTCCCACAACGAGCATTAACGTTGTTTGCAAACTGACGTCTTCCCCCGCTCCACTGCTCACTCGCCGGCCACCAATTCGATCCCACACTCGCTGGCGAGCAGTCCCCAAGTCCCAATTTGGCCCCTGCTCAGTCGTTCATTGCTCCACAATTGATTTGAGGTATTTTGTTCTCTTTATATAAAAAATATTTCAATGAAATTTTCATTTTCTAGGATCATGACAATGGAAATATTAATTAAAAAACAATAATAAAAAAAATTTGATCTGTTTATAGAAGATGAGAAAGGAGGGGCTGCGCACGATAAATCCATTGTGATTCACGGGTCCTCACTTTTCTTGGAATGTGATGGCTTGTTTTGTTCAAGATTTCGCTTGTTTTGTTCCATATATATTCAATTCTTTCCTGAATGAATTTGGCGCTGTTTAGTATATTTTCAAGATGCTTGTTTTGTTTCATATATATTCAATTCTTTCCTGAATGAATTTGGCCCTGTTTGGTATATATTCAAGATGCTTGTTTTGTAAATCACGCTTTATTTGAGATAAATTCAACGAAATCAAATCATATAAAATGGCGACAATAGAATTTTATAAAAAAGGCGACAATGGAATTTTATCAAATATGCTTTCCAAAAATAGCTAACTTTACTAAATAATTTTCTATAAATAATTAATGCAAATAACTAACAACTAATAACTAATACAAACAGCTAATAGCTGTTTATTAAATAGGGCTTATAACTATCCATGATATACCCCTGCGTCGTTTCTTGGATATGGTGACGAGGCAATGCTAGTGAACAAATTTCCTGTTTTGTTGGAAACAAGAATAAGCACGCACAAGGTTTGCCATTCCCCAAAGTGTAACTGAATTTCAAAAAAACAAATAAAGAAACCAGACAGACTGAATGTCTGCCCACCCGCCCTTCTCTCTCCACCTTCACATTACTCCACTTCCGTCGGAGTCCAAAATGCGGAAATTCCAAGTTCCCTTCTTTCTTCCTTCTCAATCTGAGAAACGCAAACGCCTGAACTTTTGGCACCCAACAAAATCATGAGGTAACCATTATTCTCTTTCCTGTGAAATGATGCTGTCTTCTTGACACCCATTTTGGATTTTCGATTAGGTAGTCCTTAGAAACAAGTACTAGCCTCTGTCAATGTCTAGCATGATCTGTTGTTCATTGAGAACAATCTTTGTTTTCTGGGAATTTGTCTGAAGTTTTGGACTTCCCTTTTGTAGCTGACAGGAGCATGCATACCAAGTGTTTGATGTTGATTTCAAGAGAGAGAATCTAGATTTTGTGGGGCAATTGATTATGGATCGGCATGGTCCCTCACCACCATATCCTTATGGCTACCCACCCCCAAATCAAGCATACCCTCCCCATCATCTGCCCCCGAATTCTGATGTAAACCCATATCCAAATCCACCCTATAATCAACCATACCCTCATCATCCACCCCCAACTTCTGATGGAAATGCGCCACCTCCATATCCAAACCCACATGCCCCATACCCATCTCCATATGCTGCCCCTGCTCCTTATGCCTACCCATATCTGCAAGCTACCAACCCGTATCCATGCCCATTTGCACAACCCACATACCCAAGTCCACCACACCATCACCCATATGCTGGGCCTCCTCCACAAAGTATTACACCTCCATCAACCCTCCAACAAAGTAACAATTTTCATCAGTATGGTTCTCCTAATTACCAGGCGGATGATAAGGTTATGCACCAGCCCCCCCAGCCACTTCCCAGGACCAATAGCTCGTCTGGTAACCCAGGACATGACTATGCATCAAGTGGGTTGCCCTACAATGGTGAAAATAAGTCTGACAATAGGTCAGCTAATGCTTCTCCACACCCACCATTAGACAACCTTATGGCTGATATGCATTTGTCTGAGAATCGCCCATCATCAGCCCCTGCATCACCTCCTGCACCTGCGATGCCTGTGGGGGGCGGCTTACCTCTGGCAGATCAAGGTGCAAAAGGAGACTTGAGTCGTGGGGGACATTCTAGAAATTCTACTTGGGACTCTTCTCTGACAGAAACAGCTCCCAAAGGGGTGTTGAATCGAAGTTTGTGTGGGCAACATTCTAGAACCCCTACTTGGGACTGTGTATCCACACCCAAGGCTGATTCAGCTGGCTCTCTATCTTCACCAAAACCAAATAATTTGCAGCTTGTTCCCTGTCAGAAAGGGTCATCAAAGATTTTACTTTTACACGGAAATTTAGACATATGGATTTATGAGGCAAAGAATCTTCCAAATTTGGACATGTTCTCTAAATTTTTTGCCAAATCTGAAGGACAAGCTAAGAACACAAGTGATCCGTATGTGACCGTAACAGTGGCAAATGCCGTGATAGCTAGGACGTTTGTGATTGTAAATGATGAAAATCCTGTGTGGATGCAGCATTTTAATGTCCCAGTAGCACATCATGCATCTGATATACACTTCCTTGTTAAGGATAGTGATATTGTAGGGTCTCAGCTCATAGGCAATATATCAATTCCTGTAGAAACAATATATTCAGGGACAAGAGTTGAGGGCATATATCCAATCCTGAATACTAGTGGAAAGCAATGTAAAGCAGGAGCTGTCTTAAGCCTTCGCATTCAATATACACCAATGAAGAACCTCAGCATTTACCATAATGGAGTTGGTGCAGGGCCTGATTACCCAGGAGTTCCTGGCACATACTTTCCGCTTAGGAAAGGAGGAGCAGTTACTCTCTATCAGGATGCCCACGTCCCTGATGGTCGCCTTCCTGAGTTTACGCTGGAGTGGGGAAAGAGATATGTCCATGGAAAGTGCTGGGAGGTCGTTTTTGATGCTATACGGCAAGCTAGACGATTGATATATATTACTGGCTGGTCTGTTTGGCATAAAGTTGCATTAGTACGTGATGCATACACTGGTGCATCGGAAACCACTCTGGGAGATCTTCTCAGGTCAAAGTCAGCAGAAGGAGTTAGGGTTCTGCTTCTTATATGGGATGACCCCACTTCAAGAAGCATTTTAGGCTATAAAACAGTAAGGGGCTTGTCTTTTGGATCAAAAGCCCCTCCTTTTTTCTGCCTTTCAGTTTCATTTGGAGGTTCTTAAGTTTCAGTCTGCTAGAAGTAGAACCATCATCTAGTTTACTTTCTTGGATTATTTTTTGGCTCTTGACATGCCTCCCACATTACACTTATGCTGTTAATTTTGGGATAATTCAGGATGGGATTATGGCAACCCATGATGAGGAGACCCGTCGTTTCTTTAAGCACTCTTCTGTGCAAGTGCTACTCTGCCCTCGTGCTGCTGCAAAAAGACATAGCTGGGTCAAACAAAGGGTAAATGCCACCTTTCTATTGCACCATTAGGTTATTCACTCCACTTCCTACTACTATGGGTCTGAGCTTTATGGGTTTGTGGTCAAACATTGCAGATTTGTTGGTCTCTCAGAAGGCCGTGGAAAGACTTGTGGCTGTTGAAATTTAGATTTGCAATGGGATAGTAGAATTTACTGAGATAATATGGATCTACATTTCTAAGTTCTACAAATAGACCTTCTATTGTATAAGTATTCCTGCCCAACGGTGGTAGCCAGTCTAAGAAGCAATATACTATACATTTGCTAGGATTCATATGCTTTTGGGAATATAACATATTCCTCCCTTTCCTTTTACCCCCATCCCTTTAAAAATCTTTGGTAACTAAATGTAAGTTCTCTGTTTTTTCAGGAAGTTTCAACAATCTATACCCACCACCAGAAAACTGTGATAGTAGATGCTGATGCTGGTGACTACAGAAGAAAGATCATAGCATTTGTTGGGGGGCTAGATTTATGTGACGGAAGATACGATACTCCTGACCATCATATATTCAGAACTCTGGATACAGTGCACAAAGATGACTATCACAATCCTTGCTACCAAGTAATCTCTAAGCCCTTTTCAGTATTTTTGTAGTGGGATACAAAGTCTGAACTCTGAAGCAGCTGCAAAAGAAACTGTGATGTGCTTAATACTCAATGACTAGGAGATAATGTTGCAATTAGTGAAAGACATGAAAAATGCGGTTTTTTGTTGGTTCAGAAATTGATGAAATGAAATTACTGGACAGGGCAACACTACTGGCTGCCCAAGAGAGCCATGGCATGATTTGCACTGTAAAATAGATGGACCTGCTGCATATGATGTTCTCACCAACTTTGAGGAGCGATGGCTTAAGGCTTCGAAGCCACATGGGATTAAAAAGTTGAAAGCATCAGATGATGCTTTACTGAAAATTGAACGGTTGCCCGACATTCTTGGGATATACGAAGCTTCTTGCCTTAGCGAGGATGACCAGGAGTCATGGCATGTACAGGTACTTTTCTTTCATTTTCAACTCATGAAGATAGCTAGTGTAATGAGAAATAACATTCTTCATACCTAGGTTTTCCGGTCTATTGATTCCAGTTCTGTGAAAGGGTTTCCAAAGAATCCAAAGGAAGCGACAAGTAAGGTCAGATGGATTAATTCGCATTTCCCTTTCTGTGCATTTTTTAAATCTTTGTCTTCTGCATAGCCCTTTTGCTGCTGGGGCTCTGATAAACCTTGGCTGATTGGCCTCGATTTTGCAGAACTTGGTATGTGGGAAGAATGTGTTGATTGACATGAGCATACATACAGCATATGTGAAGGCCATTCGAGCTGCTCAACACTTCATCTATATAGAGAATCAGTATTTCATTGGTTCTTCATTCAACTGGAGTGCACACAAGGACTTGGGTGAGAGCCAATCCCAAGTCAAACCAATACCCAAGTTTCTGCACAGGGTAGACCCTGGGGGGGGGGGGGGATTGAATTTTTAGGGAGGCTGCTTCCGTTGGGATACTAGATTATGGTTAACAATAAAAGAAGCAAAACTCATTTTGCTTTAGTCCGCCACAACCTGAAGCTTAAAAACTTGTCTTAGTTGGGAGCTCACTAAATATACTGCGAGCATGTTGTACTTTTCACACTATGGGAGTAGGCACATAAGTTTGTTGATACTTTTGTCCTTTTCTTGTTCATTGGGGGTTGGGGGGTTGCGAGGAAGGATTGTCAGATTGTGAGAGTAGATACTTTGTTAGAAATTGAAGGGTTTCAAATATTAGAAGTCAGTTTGGCCGAGAAAATTGAAGATGTTATTGTTTTGCCACAGGGGCTGACAATTTGATTCCTATGGAAATTGCTCTCAAAATTTGTGAAAAGATCAGAGCTCATGAGAGATTTGCTGCATACATTGTAATCCCAATGTGGCCAGAGGGCATTCCAACTGGTTCTGCTACTCAACGGATTCTGTATTGGCAGGTGAACTGCCTTTGTCCTGGGCAGCCATCTTTATCTTTTGTTTAAATGCATATGAATCTTGATATGAACAATCTCCACAGAACAAAACAATGCAAATGATGTATGAGATGGTCTACAAGACTTTGGTGGAGGTGGGGCTTGAGGAAGCCTATACACCGCAAGATTACTTGAACTTCTTCTGCCTTGGTAATCGGGAAGCCCCTCATGGGAGTCCAGCTCCAGCAGGCGCGAATGCTCCCCAACCAAACACGCCCCAGGTGAGTGTCCTTTCTTTCCTTGAAAACTGTAGCATGGCTTATGTTCCTTTCTGTCTGTGTCCTAGTAGGACGCCTGGCTCAAGAAAACACTTTTGTATAAGTGTGGTAGTGCTCCAACGTAGAAGGTCATAGTTCGAACCCAACATTGGCAACGGTCCCCCCCCCCCCCAAAAAAAAAAAAGAAAATAAGGTGACTTGGCATTGTCATCAACTCGCAAAACTAAGCCATTCCTAATATCTCGACTTGAAGGACCTCAACCAGGTCCGAATAAGAAAAATAGAAATCTGATCTAACTCAAACCATGCTTGACAACATCGATTGTACTCAGTGGCAAGCCTTTGGATAAGTGAGATTAGACCTGAACATTAACACAGCTTGGAACAACTTGACTGCTGTCCAACAGTAAACCCAAATGGCCAAATCAGAAAACCTGTATGCCTGGTCTACGTACTAATGCCCTATGACAGCCAAAAAATTTAGCCCTGTGGACACTTATTTCTTTTTGTTTGTTAGAACTTTGACAAAATCACAAAACTTGGGTTTTCTAGTTTATTTTGCTGCCTTGATCGCATCATTTCTGATTCTATATCTGGGCGTGTTCTAGGCTCTCAGTCAAAAATACCGAAGGTTCATGATCTATGTCCATTCCAAAGGAATGATAGTGGATGATGAGTATGTGATATTGGGTTCTGCAAATATCAACCAACGATCAATGGAGGGAACGAGGGACACCGAGATTGCAATGGGAGCATACCAGCCTCAATACACTTGGGCCAGAAAATCAGCTAGTCCCTGCGGACAGGTACAACTATCCTATCAACCACTGAAGGTGAAGCCATAGTTAGCATGTAGTTCAAACATACATCTGAACTACAAGTGTGTAACCAAACTCTGCTGAACCAACCCTTACTTTGACTAGGTAGGCTTGAGCTCAAGTAGGAAAGCATCCTAGCCTAGTTGAGCCTGCCCTCACGCTGCCTTCCTTTTCCCATACAGCTTGGGTTCCACAGAGGTCATCTCGAAGCTTATTGAAAACTTTTCTCACTTCTAAGCCTTTTGACTAAAATTCAAAGCTGACAAATGTCGAACCATGAATATCCAAATTAACAAAAAATGAAAGCCTACTCTTGGGACATCCATTAATTCCAAAAGTGCACCCCGCCCCTCCCCCTGAAAAAAGGAACCAAGGTCAACCAAGTCAAGCTTTGTTTTTGGGTTCGAGGTTAGTTTGGTGAACATCCGAGCCAAGTTCTTGTCAAACCGAGGGATTGTCAAGCTACCTTGGTTGACTAAACCCCCTTTTTCCACTGCTGGTATGTGAATAATTTTTGGTTTGCTTGTAGATATATGGGTACAGGATGTCCCTTTGGACGGAGCACCTTGGATTTGTTGACGAATGCTTCACTCAGCCAGCTAGCTTAGAGTGCGTAAGGAAGGTAAAGGCTTGGTCGGAGATGAACTGGAGACAATTCATAGATGAAACTCCAACTGAGATGGCAGGCCATCTTCTGAAGTATCCAGTAGATGTTGATAGAAGGGGCAAAGTAAAACCCCTTCTAGGATGTGTAACTTTTCCCGATCTAGGAGGAGACATCTGTGGCTCGTTCCTTGGAATTCAAGAGAACCTCACCATCTAACTCACCAATCCATGCACCCCTGCATCAATTTTGTAAGAGATGCAGCAAGCTTGGGCATATAGCTCAATTTCTTACATTTTAGGTTCAACCCCCCCCCCAAAAAAAAATCTTAGCTTCACAAACAGTGTTAATTTCCTGAAGGTAAAATTCTTGAGCATAACATAATGTTACCATAACATTAGTTGAATTTCTCGTTGCTCTAATTTATTCATTCTTTTGTTGGGCCTATGGGTTGGTCATTCAGAAAATGCACCACCTAATGGGATGTAATAAACCTAAGACAATTGAGTTTTCTGTTACAGGAACTTCAGTTGTTTTCAGGGAAATACAAAGACAAAATGTTTTAGACATTGATTTTTCAAGGCCTGTTCTCTAGTGGTGCGAGTGGTAGAAACATAGTGCGACTGCTTTGTGTAAACAGAGCAGCAGGGCCATGACAGCCATGAAGCAAAGGTTCCATATTCCATTCATTAAGAAGACGTAAAAAAAGGCATCGAAATGGCTCATCTGATTACTAGATCCTGAGATCCTGGCTGTCGTAACATGTTTTAAATTTAGGGCCAAATAAAAGAACTTCTGTAATTCAATGGTAAGATTGCACATCTACCGCATCGCCCTCCCCTCAGCCTCCAACATTTCACAAAAGGTAGCTCATCAAATAAACTATGAAGATGCATCTTCCAAAGAACAACCAGTTATGCAAACTGAACTAGACCATCTCCCATTCCTAACCGTGTCAAATTTCTACGAGATTTCAGTAACATCACCTTTTCAATTCAATGTAAGGAACAAATTTAGAAATGATTGATGAGCTCCTTGGCAATGGCCGGCAACTTTGAGTGCACCAACTCAGTTCTCCTCCCAGCCAGGTAGCTTCATCATTCCCTCATCACTGTCCCCCGAGTTGAGCAATTTATCAATCAAAAGTGATGCCTTAGTCCCATAATGATGAAATCAACTAAAGGAAAATGATGCACTAAGAACAGAGCTCAAGCGATATTTACAAGCTTGGCGCGTCGAGTGTTAGGATCTACTTCCACTTGAAGGCCAAGTTGAGCGAGTTCAGGAACGTCGACAGTTCCTTGCATCTCCAAACTAGCCACTAGTTGCTGGTTTTCTGGATTACCATTCAATAGATTCCTAGCACACCATATACCCCATTCCCTTAAGAAGGGATTATCTTCATCAAGAATGCATTGCTGTAAGAGAAGGAAAACTCCGTCCTTCTGCCTTATCTCATCCTGTATGTGCTTCCTCATATATGCACAGTTACCAATGACAGCAACGATGTCTCTTCGAAAACCCTTGTATGGGCATACTTTCCGGGGTTCAGAGGTTAGCCCTCGGTTGTCATCCGGTTTCATGGTTTTCCTGATTGATGACGGAAGCTCAAGTTGCCGGAGTAAAGCCAAGAGCAGGTCCAAGAGGCCCCGAGATACAAATGAACACACAATATCCTTAGAACCTTGTTTGGATTCAGCAGCTAAAGAGGAGCCCTGTGCACATATATCTCTTATGATGGTCAGTGAATAGCCGAGAACATCAATCAAAGCATGGCCTGTGGGTACACCAGACTGACCCCGAATGTCAAAATCCACGACTTTGGCGGCTCTCTCAAATATGTCAAGAACATGGAAGGCAAAGTCGCTATGGACTTGGATCTCCTTCAACCGTTCATTCAAAATTTCAGAAACAGTACACAACAGAAATGCTTGCTCAGATGTAAAATGAGTATCTCCTTTTTCAGCATTGCGGAAGTTCTCAGGGGCAGTGTCTTGGCTCAACATGTTAAACAACTCAAGGAAATAACATTCTTCCAGACAAATTCTTGACAGAAGCAACTTCAGCCAATCTTCTCCATAGCCAACTGTTTAGAATCTCAGAAAAGAAATTATCCAATTTAGACACCAACTCCGTAAAACCTAAAGAACAAGTGCTGGAAAAATAAGCCAACAATAGAATACACATTACCTTCGGAGGCAGTCCGAGTTATTTCTGCAATGATGGCTAGTCCTGAGCTTTCACAAAGCCTGCTAAATAGTTCAATGCTTCCATCACTACAAGTATAAATAATCATCGACAAAGGATCACATGTATCCCTTCTTCTTATTCTAGCAATCTTGAGAAAATTTTTTGGGAAAAACTGGTCCCATATAGCATGCTGGTGCTTTTCCCCTGCAAGTGAAACATTTGCTATCACTTGCAAGGCAGCACGAATGACAGCAATCCCAGAATCATCAGACTCTATGCCGTCAATTACCGCTAATACAGCTTCAACTCCGTTATGTTCAATGAATGAATCCTGGTTTACTACCTCCCCTGCACAGAGGTTTCTAAGAAGTCTAAAAGAGAGAAGTAGAGGCTCATGGGTGGATGAATGAATAAGAGATTGCACGAGCTGGAGGACCGTTGGGAGTATTGCCTTTGATGCAAGATCTGATCGACCATCATCGGTTTTGGAAATTTCAATAAGAGTTTGTAGGGCATCATTCAATGTTGATGTACTTGAAGCCATTAGCAAAGGTTGAAGGACATCTTCTGCGATGCATAAGTTTTGAGAAAGTGCACCGTCCATCACCTATACAAAAGTTATAACAACTAGCCAGTTAAAATCTTGCTAAATAATTGATAGACAGCAATATAACTAAGCATTCATGATAACAACACTATCCAGAACTTCAAATTTCAACCAAATCCATTGAATTCAGTGGCACATCCAACTATCCAAGATTTGAAGGAAGTGCGGTCACCATTCACTATCAGTTATACACAATATAAAATTTAACAAGAGTCATTAAACTAAAATTACATAGCTGTCAACAGCAACATATACCTCTACAATCAGCTTGTAAAGAAAGCAGTGTAATCAACATATACCTTTATCACTGGTCAAATTATCCTAATAATAAGAACTTTTCAGCATAGCATACCGCCAAAAGATTAATCTTAACCCCAGGAGTAAGGTCTCCAACTTTGCCAAGGATAAGAACAGTTCACTAGGTTATATGAGCCTTTAACTTGCTCAAATAGACATCAGAAAACCAAAAAAAAAAAAAAAAAAAAAAAAAAAAAAAAAAAAAAAAAAAAAAAAAAAACAGGAAACTTCTAAAAGAAATTCATTTGATTGACCAAAACTTAATTCTGAATTCAACCTTAAATTTTTTTACAGACAGCACAAAGCCACAAAGCCTTCTCAGGGTCCACCAATCAACACTACTCAGTAAAGAAGTCAGTCACTGATTTCCTATGTCATCAGTGAAAACACTAAAATTTAGGTTGGCAAATTTCCCGATGGAGGACAAATGGGGGAGTTAACATAGTAGACAATCCAAAACCCTAATCAAATGAACAAATATAGGCCAAATGAATCAAACAATAAGAAACCTTCAGAGAACATATGCATGCCCATAAACTAAGAGTCTCAAAGAACCCTAAAAATGTCATCTTTAATTAAACAAAAGTAAGTATGCTTGCAAACAAACCAAAGAAGTGAAGGAGAAAGACAGAACAAAGACAGAGGTAGTGACGATTAACACAAACGAATATGACTCACCTTGAATTGAAGCCACAAAGGGAGAGTGAGATGAACTGGGTATTGAGTATCCCCCAAAGATCAAAACTTGACTGAATAATTTTGTTTTTTGGGCTAATAAAGGGAAGTTGTGGAACTGCCAGAAAACCCAGAGAAAGGGCAAGAGAGCTAGCAGCAATTTCTTTTCCTTTTTCCCTTTTTTTTTTTCAAAAGTTTTATACTCCGCAGTTAGTCGGTTACCATCCCCCCCCCCCAAAAAAAACCCCTTGTTGTTGGCTAAAAAAGGGGGAAAAATAAACGGGAAAGTCTTGGGACTCTCTCTCTCTCTCTCTCTCTCACTCACATCTCCCGTCTTCCCGTAGCGCTTCTCCTCCTCCTCTGAACCCGTTTGTGGGTTACACATTAAACACCATCGGTTGATACAGAATGCAAACTTTGAGCCAAGATTATTATCATTGCTGGGGATTTGGTTTCTGGGTTTAAGAGAAAATTGCCTTCCGATTGATCTATGAACGAAAATTATCTGGGAAAAAATGGAAACAAAGCATACCCAAGTATGAGTGAAGGTGGGTATGGTGGCTTAGAGAGTTCAAAGTTTTATGTTTGAATTCAGCCCCTAATACCCAACTTGTCTCGCTTTTTGGGTCCCTGAATTGTGAAACATGTGAATATGAGTTTGTAGCTAGTGATAGAATTGGTGATAAAAATTAAATAATTGGACTCCGCGGCCCCTTAAGTAAGGAAGAAGGATTTCATTTTTTTAAAGAACTGGCCCAGACTGCGGTGTGCCCGTGTCTTCACTGTTGGCTGTTGCTTCCACCTTCTCTAATTCTCTCGACCCTCATTCTCTGAATCTCTGGCTTCTCTGCCCTTGGCCCCTTGCCCAGCTGAACGAACGCTAGCCTAGCCTGCCTGCCAGCCGAGCCTTCTACTCCCCCAATCCCCACTTGGTGACATTGCCGGCTGCTGTCGAAGTTACACAAATCAAGTTCTTCGAGCATGCCATCAACATTAATTCCATACAATTGTTAACTTTAAGTAAATAAAGTAATTCACAATTTCACATAAACAACACAGCTAAACAGCCTAAACTAAGTATAGTAGTCAGTTAATCAGCAAGTTAGGAAGTTACTGACTAGTCTGGGAAGTGGAGGTTGTGTGCGACTGTGCGTGCGGCGGCCGGCGACTGGAACTTGGGATCTGGGAACTGGGAACTGGGAACTGGGAAGTTGGCGATTGGGGTTGCCGGTTGGGGACTGGGGAGAGCGAGGCTGGGAACTGGGAACTGGGAAGTGCTACCTGCTACTGCTAGTCGGTGATCTGGCCCGTGAGTCGTGGCTGACTGCCGGCTGCGAGAGCCGAGACTGTGAGAGGCCGAGAGCCGAGAGGCTGCCGCGCCGCCTGCCTGAGAGAGACGAGAGGCTGAACTGCAGTGCTGAAGTGAGAGTCTGAGAGAGCGTCAGAGCGAGCGAGAACGGAGAGAAAGAGAAGGCCCCCGACGCCTCACGCAGACATGGAGACTGGAGAAGGAAGATAGAAGATAGAAGTTAGAACATAGTGACTTAGGGAGTTAGGGTTAGGGGTTTGCAACTCTGCGTCTTTGTTGCTCTGCTGCCAATTAAAAAAAAAATAAAATTGGGCTTTTATCGGTTAACCGAAAAATCTATCCCCTGAACCGAAACCGAACCGTGAACCGGAGAAAAAAATCGGTTCGGTTAACCGAACTGAAAATGTCAAAAAACTCGATCCGGTTAACCGGATTTTCGGTTCGGGTTTTCCGGTTCGGTTTTCAGTTTCGGTTTTTTTTGCTCACCCCTTATAGAAGGGCGACACCCTTTCAAGGCAATCTTTATTTTATGGTACACTTGGTGGTAAATATTTGTAGGTGGACACCCCTAACTGAAAACCCTGGATCCGCCACTGAGTGTGGGGAGGCTTACAAGAAGTGGGTTCGGCAAAACAAGGACTGTGTTCACTCCTTGGAGTCTCTTGCTAATGTAAGCCCCCTTTCGACTATGCTTTTCTTCTTTTCAATCATGTGAATTTTGATAAAGACTTCTGGCTTCATGTATTCGGTAGTGTGGTTGTTGCTGTACCCGGGGGCGGGGGGATGGCCCCCTGACCCCCACCTTTTGATTTTCATGGTTTGAATTATACTTATGTTCTGTCGATAAAAATAAATTAAACACTTTCTCCCCTCTGACTATTTAGTTGCTAAACACCGTGTGCAGAACTGAAAATTTTAGGAAGTTTGGCTCCTACTGTGGACTGATTACTCTTATGTACCCTGCCCACTTGGTTATCAAATTTCATTGGGATGTATTTTTGTATAGATCCTTAGTTTCTGTTGAATAAGTCATCATTATGCCATGTTATGGTTCTTGTATGATTCATAAGTTGAATCTGTAGAAAGTGGGCTCCCTAGATGTTGATGCCACGTGAAGTTAGCTCAGTCATGAGTTCAGGGTGAAATGTATTTTCCATATTTGTTGTTGTGTCTGGTGGGAAAATTGATAAATCAATTGGGTGCTTGAGAATGTGAAAGCTCGTTGTCATAGGCATTGTTTGGACTTGTACCATGTTTGACATGTACTTGCTTGGTATTCTAGTTGAGTGATCACTGATCAGTTATTGTTTGCTCTAACAACTTCATGTTAAGAAGGACATTCAGCGCATTTAGGAATGAGATAAAAAATAGCAGAAATACAACAATCCAGGTCTCAGGTCTAGGCTTTTATAAGATGGCTGTGTTGATTGATCTAACTACACAATAGGGTTCATTAATCGTTGGGAATGAAGCAGTGGAAATTGTAGAGGGTGCGGGGGGCACTCACATTAACGATTCTTGCATAGAGAATCATGTCAAGTGATCTTACTCTCTATCTCTGTCATATTGCAATTTTTTTTCCAGGGGTGGGGTAGAGGTTGATACAGGCAGTAATTAATGTGAGCAATTGAAAACAGTGTGGTTTGTTTATGGGAATGTACTGCATGGCAAACTTGAGAAGTATTTCTGTGCATCTTATCATACCTTTCCATTTTCATTGTAAGCAACGTTCAGGATTGATTATGGTTATCATTGATTTGTTACTTAGTACCTCTATGCGGGTGTGTCACCAGTGCAACTTGTATTTTATAATTTTGAGTACTTTGAGTCTGTTTGAGTCCACAGTGTAGGTGTAGAATGGTAATCTCAATGATTAGTGTAGAAGTGGTATCTCTGCGTGGCGGGATTTTGGCTTTACCAATGTCTGCTTCGCTGGTCATTGCAAGCTACATATTAACTGATATCCCAATCTGGTTAGCATCACGTATATTCAACATATTGAATGATCTGCTAGCATGTCAGCACCTGAAAATGGAAGCTTAGTCCAAGAGGTGATATTTGGTTCCTATGTTGGTACTAAACAATGAATGTCTGGCATACTGCATAGGTATGTGTTCTGATGTCAGACATTGTCTATTGCATGAGACTTATGCATCTTTTTGGCATGCAATGTGTCGTCAAGTATCCATCCGGACCATCCCTATGTCAGATTTTCTACTGACTCTGATACGAGCATTTGAGTTGAATTGAAGAGTTAAACATAGTTGGATTCTAGTAGCTTGTCATTTTGGTTATGCAGCAAAATATCTAGTGAAAGACTATTTTTTGTGGGGATCATGTTTCAATGTCAGTGTGGAGTTAAGATGTTATGAGAGAAGTTATGAGAATTTCGAGATGTCTGCAAGGAGACTCTCTACCCTCTCATGTATTCCCTTTTGAGCATTACGGATAACCAAGTTAAACGAGTAACTACTACTGATAGCAAATGCTAAGATTACTTATTTATGTCTGACATCTTATATCTTATTACTTGGGCCAGGGGTTGACCTGGCTTCTTCCTGAACGTTTTTCTGCATCAGAAATTGGGCCAGAAGCAGGTTTTGTGAAATTTTGGCAACCTTCATGTTCTTCCCATTAGCTTGACGAACTGCTTCTGGATGGGTTTTCTCCGGCCCTTGCATTTGATTTTCAATGCAACGGTCCTATTTTTCACTTCTCACTTTTTACTGGAATGCATGTAGTGGCATTCTGTTTACCATATTTATTGCAAAATTTCTGCAGTCAATTCACTCTTGGGCATAATCACAGCAATTAATGAATATATAATTGACACCACACCAACTAAATGGCGACCACCTGCAGCACCTCTACTCCCTTACTCATTGAGCATAACGGCATTGAAGGAAGTGGAAACTTTAGTTGAAGTTGTAGCACAGCAGTTGCATGGTGATGATAATAAGTGGAACTTTATCATAATTACAGAGGCCTCTAAGTAAGCTTGTGTCCCGCTCTTC
Source organism: Carnegiea gigantea (assembly GCA_029747015.1). Classification (NCBI taxonomy): domain Eukaryota; kingdom Viridiplantae; phylum Streptophyta; class Magnoliopsida; order Caryophyllales; family Cactaceae; genus Carnegiea; species Carnegiea gigantea. The sequence goes on along the minus strand of JAKOGI010000163.1, from coordinate 894,611 downwards.
TTCCTTTTCTATGCTTGGGTTTCGCTGCGTGTTCTACAAGACATATTTGATACTTTGCCTGGGATTTGTTCAGAGCTTTGCTCAGGCTGGCACTGTTTTGGAAAAATGGCTACAAGATGCTTTTGCATGGTGGTGAAACACCAAATGTCAATTGTTCGTCTGAAGTCTGAACACGGCAATGGACTTGGAGAATTGTTAAAACCCGGTGCACATCAGAGGCCAGGATACCACACGTGGAACCATGAAGGGAAGGCACTGGCTGCTTTGAGTAGATTCGGTGAAAATGTCAGGATGGTAGCCCTCATGGCTTAGCAGGATTCAGAACCAGGGTTCAGTCACCGAGAGTGCAAGTGATTATTGATTTAGAATTGTGAATTGGGTTCTTATCAATTCAGTGTTGATGAACCTTATTTCGTTTTATGCTTTTGCAGCCATGGTGACCAAAAACCCAACTCTTTCTTCAATGTTGTCTGAAAAGGGTCTTCATGGAGGGCTATTTCTGATGGGGGAGACACTATTTATTTGAGACCCCCAATATATGTGTTGTTTATGAGAAAATATGGGAGCCGGTCATGGATCCCGTGGCTAATGTCACTCACTGTGGACCTAGTTGGAGTGGGTGCTACCTCGCAAGGCACAAAATTGCAGAAAGGAAGAAAAACACACAAAGAAATTTATCTTTCTGTAGCAGAAAAAGATGAGGTCATGACTCGAATTTCTTGTGACATTTGTGAACCACTGATGGAAAAGCATCCCTTAGGAAATTTTAAGGCATGAATTTGATGATATTCATGCTGAATGTTCTAAAATTTTGTTCAATTGCTGCTAAAAAGACGAAAAGTGTTTGTGGACGCTGTATGTCATGAGAAATCCATTCTTCTGCAAGTATATCAGGTGCAGTATTTCTGCATTCAATTTGCTATTCATTTTTTGCCCTTTTTGCTTGGGCTATCTCAGAGAGCTGAGCTAAATCATACTAAAGCTCCGAAGTCCCACTTGAGCTTTATTCCTAAGGTGCAGATATTTGTTTATGTTTTTTAGTTAGTCCCTAGATTGAAAGGGCATTCATCATCAATTACTCGAGGACAACAGAAGTATGGTATACTTTCTGGGTAAATTAGTTTCATTCAGCTACTTTTATTCTTACAGGGGAAGGCTTGAATGTACCCGGAAGACATTCGAACCTGTTGCTGTCATTGGATCACTCACTTACAGGTGCGATATGAATTTTCTTTTTCAGTTCTACCGTCTTGCTGCCTATGAAATTTTCTTCTTCTACTAATTCGCTTCTCCACGGACACTCAAACCTGATTAGGTTATTTCTGTGACAAATGTGCCGTTTGCCCAATCAATCTGCTCAGATTGGTTCTTCTCATTATTGGTTCTGATTATGTTCACATTTCTGTCCTTTCATGTGTGCAGAAAAAGTAGTGGAGCTTATTTTTGGAGTGCAGACACCGTATACTTACATATCAGGATCATGGTTTCTGAAACCATGTCTTCTTTTTTGCTATGTGATCTTGGTCTTCTGTATTTTCTTTGTTGTAAGAAGCCCCCCCCCCCCTTCTTTTTTCTTTCTCGTGTAATTTCTTTCTGAAAAGTAGCCGACAAGGGGTGAATCAAAACTTAATGGTGATAATTCAGTTGTTGTAGTGTTGTGAAAGATGTTCCTTTGGCTGATCTTTGAATACCAAGGAGTTTAAAAAATAGAGAGGATATCTTGAATAAAAGCTATTCGTTTTGTGGTATATTTGTTGATGTTCGTTCTTAGACATACATTTCAGGCATTGGATTTTCCTGGCTTTCTTCCTGCGTTCTTGCATGTACAAAAAAGAACTATGAATACAACTGACACCTAGTACCCAGTGTTTGACAGTATATGAAAACAGGACACAATGTTGGCTTGAAATTATTGAAAGAATTACAAAGTGAATTGAGATTAGGGAAAGAAATACGAATATAATCTAGGCCAAAGGGTCAAAATCATCATATTTTTGGCTGTCTGATATGGCTTAATTTTTATGTTTTCATTTTCTTCTTTGGGGGGCTTTGGAAAGGCTGACATATTTGATTGCCAATAACTAAATTTTCAAATCCTATGAAAATGTAAAGGTTTTGCAAGATTAAAGTAGGGGGAGTGAAGAATTGATGGGCTTTGGGTTATATGATTTGGAAAATATTACATTACAAACGTATGTACCTTATTAGATACATACACTATGCGTACAATGCACAGCCTCAGACTTATAGTAATTAAAAATAATTTAATTTTATTTGTTAGCATAAAAGGTTCCCTGCAATTGGGGAAAGGTTCCCTGTAATTGGGGAAAGGTTCCCTACATTGCATAAAAAATTAATTGGATCAAATTAAGATGTAAAACTGTGGAGTAAATGCTAGTGTTGTCCATATTTCACCGTTGCTATTGTTGCACCACAATCGCAATGTGGCTTACATATGTTTATATAGTTGAATGGTGTACATATGCTTATATAACTGTGTTGATATGCAGATATTCTTTTCAGTATTTCAGAATGGATATTACTTTATTGTGTGCTTCAATTTCTTAGCAAAAAAGGTGGAGATTATCTATTCTGTTAGTCATAACAATATAGACAATGATGCTATTCTTGTTTTTGTCAGTCTCTTGAAAATTTTCTATATTACCTTTTAGTCCTTTTGATATTCTAATCCTCTAATATTTGAAGTTACCTATTATAAATGTATACTACCTTTTTTTCCTAGGTTCAATGCTTCTCAAAATATTTTTCTAAAATCAGCTAGGGATAAAGGTATTTCTATGGAGAGTTTGCAATTGGAGCAACTGAGACTACCATGGATAAAAGTTTCAAGAAAAGCTTACCTCGACTCAGGGGTGTATGCAATACGACACTTGGAGATGTATATGGGAGATATTGAGAAATGGAATACTGGGTTTAAGAAGTTCAATGTCAGTTCACTTTTTTTTTCCTTGTTATAATTAAGTGAATTATATCATTAAAAGTTTTGACAAGTTTTCTGCTCTCAACAGGCACCCTTATTGAAGAAGTCAATCCATCCTGCCTACTTGCCAAGGGCCAGGTCCAGATGGATTGAGAGTATAATTACATGTAGTAAAGGTCCATACGTCTAGTTACATGGATCAGCTATGTATCGAATAAAAAGAAATATAGCTTGAGGCCTGAAATCCTCAGGGTCCTCTTTGGAGAACTCCTTATAGCTCTACAATGCCCTATTTTCCAGCAATCCTCAGAGATTTTCCTAGTATAGCAATCACAACATTCTCAGACAAAGCTTCAAAAGAGAGGAGATTAATAGCCAAACTATTCTAAAAAAGGACTTAAATTTATTTCTTGGCCCAAAAGGTTCACTGCAACTGAAGAAAGGTTCCCTGCAGTTCAGAAAAGATTCACTGAATTGCATAAAACATCTCAATTTTGCTTCTTGGCACAAAAAGTTCACTGCAATTGAGGAAAGATTCTCTGCAGTTGGGAAAAGATTCACTTCATTGTATAAAAGATTCATTCGATCAAAATTAGGATGTACAATTATAAACAATACCCTATCACTGAATAGGAATCAATAGTAGCATGCACATCCACAACCACCAAAACAGTTTTAACATCGACAAATTCAATCAGCTCTAATATCCACAAAATATTAAATTGTGTAAAAAGAAATGATGGTGTCCTCATACTATCAATTTTAACATTCATAGTGTCACCAAATATTTTTAAGTGCACCATCTCCGACAGACGCTGTGGTATATGCCACCTACATCAACAAATATTTTGTCCTTTAATTATAAAATTTTTCTAACTATAGTTGTTAAAATATAAAGTGATCTTGTAATTTATTGCCTCAGTAGTTGCAGCTCCAACATTAGTGTTGGACATGCTGGGATCATCCGGAGGCCGTAGACTACTTGTTGCTTTCAAAAATCACATAAATTACTTCTTTAATTATAAAGTAAAAATGAAGCCTTTTCATTATTTCTTTAATTAAATTTTGAGAATTTCAGTACAATGATACCTCAGTAATTACTATGTTCATTTACTTATAGTTATTTATAGATAACAGAATTTGATGCTGTTAACCATTCTTATTTTTTGGTGTATCTTTTCAAAAATAAAGTAAAACCTTTGTAGTCTGCAGTGAAACCTTTTGAATACTGTAGTGAACTTTTTGACTAAATCAGTGTACCTTTTTTGTCAGCTTATGTGCAACGATTTTTGCTATTACAATAATGCCTTTGGGGAATTTTATCGAACATCTTATGTGCAAAGAATGTTGACTTTAAAAGTTGCATTAGGTAGACATACTTTGCATTAAAGATTGATATATAATTATTTGTTTGAGGAATTTTATCAAACATACCTCCAGCATGAACTCCTAACAGCTGTAACCCTTCAATAAGCAAATTTTCTGCCACAGTTATAACTCTTTCCTCAAAATCCATTGATTTAAGTATGTATTCTTGCTAATTTTCAAAGAGAGTTTTCTACCTCAACTATAATTGTTTATTTGAGGATGAATCATGTATCTGCTACTTTGTGTTGTTGAATCACGGTGAACGTTTGTACGGTGAGCAACTCAAATTCAAAAAGAGAAGGTCCACTTATAGTATGAGTAAGGGTAGTGGAATTAGATTTGTTAGGCCCAATTAAGTCAACTTTCAGGTTTGTTGGACTAATAAATTTCAGGTTTGTTAGGCAAAGTAGTGGAAGGTCTCTTTATATAGGTGTGTATATTAATATGGTGCATGAGTATGTACCATAGACTCATTGATATGATTTAGTTGTACCTTGACTTTTTTTTTTAAAAAAAAAACAATGATAAATGTTAAGAAAGATTATACACCTCTTCTCACAAGAACTCGTCCCATCATATTAGAAAACACAATATCACTAAGTTCACTAGAGGGGGAGGTAGCTATGAAAACGTTTGTCCCAATCTTGATAACCAATCAACTACCATATTAACTTCCCTTCAAATGTGAGAAATGAAGTAGTCCATCATACTCGGGTATTTCGAAATGTCGAGGATAATAATTGCAATCTGCGATAGTGTAGTAATCTGCATTTTGAGCGTCTTTATAATTGTTCCATTATCACCTTCAATTATGACCTGCTAGAATCCTACTTCAACCTCTGCCTGAACTACATCTTTGCAGTGAACTTTCTTCTTCCACTAAAATACTGGAATCTTCGTAACTGTGATGCTCCGCTCCCGCCTTGATGATAAGTCTAAACCTCATTAGCCACTATGATTTGTGTGTAAACCTTTTGCTTTTGTTTTTAAAACTGACCACCTGAACCATATATAGTGAGATGGGTTGGATTTGCTCAAAAATCCTAAGAATTTTGTGATACTTATATCCTTCTTTTAGAAGCGGTTTTTACCAAAGCTAGATAAGCATAGAACAACAACAACAATGATGTTTAGTATGGATCACGTTTGCGTAGGATTCGGGGAGATCTAAATGCACACAATCTTATATTTGCAGCCATTTGCTCGACAAAAACTATAAACATATATGGATTTAAATAAACAAACAAACAAACAAGCACGGGTTGATCCAAATGGCTTCGAGAGCGCATATTTTCGGAGTACTATATTAGGTTAGATCAGGGAATACGGGGCCAGCAAAATTGGGAAAGAAGATGCAAATATTGAGACCGAAACGACGTTAGTTTGGGCGCCGGGCAACCCCAAGAAGCCGCAGAAAGGAAAATTAAAAAAAAAAAACGAAAAAGGTTCCTCCTTTCAGTTTTCTGTGATTTCGCTCGAAAAGATTTTTGTACCCAGCTAATAAGATATGCAGCTCACCCTTGAATTTGGGTAAATCTTTCTCTCCCTCTTTCTAATCGTTCTGGGTTTCTTTCCTTTTGCTGTACAAATATGTTAGCTGCTGATTTCTTGAGAGGTTTAATCATTCCGAATTTGTGGGAGCCCTCGTTGATTTATAGCAGTTGGTATTTGTGGAACTTTTGTCTGACTGAAATTTGGGTTGATTGTTGCTTGAGCTGCTTAAATTGGTTGATGGGTTTGCTCTTTGATGTTAAACCAGAATTATGTGATTTTATTCTTTAAACCCACAAATGGACTAGTATAAAAATGGTCTTTTTGGGAGGAAGAAATGTGTTCCTTGCCTGGTTTCCATGGTTTCTTCCCAATTGAAAGTACAAAAATAATGGGAACTGAGTTTAGATGCTGCAGAGATGCCATCATCTAACTACGTTTGTTGCGTTTGACCTCAAGCAGTGTTAGGAGAACCTCTGTTCCAATTCATTGTTACCAGGATTGTGGATTTTAGTATGCAAATGCAGATGTGAATTACACTAGGTTAGGCTTGTTTGTATTTTGGATAATTGTCATGGTAGACAAGCCATGTCTTTTTGTTTGTTTAAGTGTTGCAGGCATAAGGCTGCCTCATTTAGTTATACACTGGGAGCTGTAGTTGTTGTTGTTGTCATGGTAGATCAGCCGGGCTAGGGGAGAGGTCTCTTTTTCTTGGTTTTGAGGGGGCGGGGGGCGGGGCAGGGACTTGTCTCCTTGTACTTACTCATGAGTGATTTTATATCGATTTGACCTGCTTTGCTTACATTCAGGGAAGAGGATGACATGCTACAATAAAGTTAGTGTTTCGTCTTGTTTTCCAATTCTTCCTTCACGGAAGGTTCTATTGGTCTATTGCTAGTTCTTCATCAATTCATCTGCATCATGCTTGACTGATCTATAGATATTAACTATGGTTTTCTTAGCTTCCATTCTATTCTTAGATTTGCACCTGACTTGGGCTAGGACATTAATAGAGTCCATTATCGTGTTAATCATCAATTATCATCTTGTGTTCTCATCATTAGAACGATGTATAGAATTCTTTTGTTATTGTTGCATAAAATTTACCAAACTGCCAAGAAGTGTCAGCAGTGTGATACGAGTTTGTGCTTACCAGCTGTCTGCATTTACTGGGGATCGCTTCTCTCATCGAAATACAAGAAACAAAAAATATTGCATTCCCTGCTTGACTAGTAGTCCAGAATTGTTGAAAATGTTCTATCTTTTTTTGGTTTTTTTTTTGGGGGGGGGGGTGGGCATGGTTGAGAATTCTCCTTAGAAGCAATTAATCGCAACTGGGCCGGCTGGCACAATCATAAAGATATAAAAATGTGACTAGTCCACGTTGATGATTGGGAAAACAGAGGGGTATGATATAAATGCCACCTTTTTTGTCGGAGTTTATTGGGCCTGCTGCATTGTTTGCTCACTTAAGGTCAAATGACTTATATTGAGGGTGAATATACACCCCCCTCCCCGGAAAAAAAGTTTACTGCTTTACCATACGTATTAGTTATTACGATGTGCCAAAGGCAGCCGATTGAATCTCTGGGAACTATGTGGAGTAAGGTCTACATTTGAGCAAGCACCTGTGTTTATTCTAGATGCAGAATGTATAAATGTCTCATCAGGTGCCGATACAAGCATTTTTAAAAGCTTCGGTTAATTGGTATCTGGTGTTTTGTTTAGATTTTGAAGTGCCCATAATCAGTCATTTGTTCATTGAGGACTCTGAAATTTGATGGAATCTGAGGATCAGTAAACATAGACAGTGACAAAAGCTTTTCTCTCTTTAGTAACTTGTTTCAGTCATTTCCAAGAAGAAAAAAGAAGAAAAGAACAGGAATATGCTATTGTAACATATTTAACTTTACCACTGGTTTTTCATAATTAGACCTCATATGTCAAAATGGCCTATCCTAATGATGGCATTTTGTCTGTGAAGAGGGGGCTTAGAGCTTCTATGTGACTCTGTCAAGGTTCATAACGTCAATGTCAATCCAGAAAACGGAGAAAACAAGGTGAGCTCTTGTTACTGTCAATAATGAATTGCCCTAGCGTGTCCTACAGATTGCATTATAGGATATAACTTGCTACACTTCTGCAGTTACTGATGATATGGTTCGAACTTTCTTTACCATTCACAGCTAACAATGAAAGGATTGCTCTCATGGGTTCGAACAAATCTTATAAAGGAGCGACCAGAAATGTTTATGAAAGGAGACACTGTGTAAGCTCTTGATCTCCGTACTCCCCCCCCCCCCCCCCCTCCAAACTGAAAAATGAGAAGATTTTTTGGACCAGGGGACATTTCATGGCTTCTTACTGTTATGTCTCAGGAGACCTGGAGTTCTTGTGCTAGTTAATGACTGTGACTGGGAGCTCAGTGGTCAGCTTGACACAACACTTGAGGAGAAGGATACGATTGTCTTTATTTCCACCCTTCATGGCGGCTAATCTGTTCTGTTATTGATGAACAATCTAGGCCATTAGAAAAAGAACAATATTGAAATTCTCAATAGAAGAATTTTGGAAAGGAAGCAATCTTTTCCCCTCTCAAACTCTTGAATTTCTCGACGTTTGTATGACACCAGAAGACATTCGTTTGTATGCTATATTTTTCCATTGATTATGTGTTATGTTAAGTTTAGCATGGCTGTGGACTTGAATTGATGACATTACTGAGATGGTGTTCCTGATTTCATTCAAAGACAGAAGTTGGGCAAGATGAAAGAGGAGGCCAAATGCTAACCAACCCAAAAGAGGAATTTTTTAAAAAAATCATTAATGTTGAGAGTGGGATTTGAACCCACGCCCTTTCGGACCAGAACCTTAATCTGGCGCCTTAGACCAACTCGGCCATCTCAACATTGCTATTGGCGTGTTTATGTAGATACATATAGAGACACACAAACATATATATATATACACACACATACATATATATATATATATATATATATATATAAGTGAATCAACTTGGTTACTAAGATTGCTTACCATCATGGAAGGCAGACATGTTATACATGTTTATTTTTAGTGGGTAAAGTGCACATAAATCCAGAAAATTTTACCTTGGCCTTTCTGTGGCATATTAATTGAAGCAATATATAATTGGCTCTTCCTTGAAAAAAAGTTGGTATGTAAAATGCTCATTTTCAAATATATGAAAACACATGGTTGTTTAATAAATCAGAAAATAAAGTAGCCCGTCTCCTCTCAAATATGTGAAAACACACTACAGAGGTGAATTGTGTATGATTATAGTTGGAGCACGTCAGGTCGAGTTTCTTAAGAAATGAGTGAAAGCATCTCATGCAAGAATTTAGCATGGCAAATGCAAAAATATTAACTAAAAAAGATCAATTTTGAAGAAGTGCGAAAAACTTTGGCAAACATGTCAGACTACCTCCAATAAGATTTTGACTTAAAGAAAATTTGAATATGCTCCATGCCTCCACTTGGCTAGAGCAAAACCTATATCATACTCCTAAGAGTATATGCTCTTACAAGTCACGTTAGAGCCACATATTAAAAATTATCTATATAACAAATATACGTTGAAAAAATATATATAAGTAATAATTGCGAGTACACACTTCTAAGTGTATAATATACATTACTTAGGGAGGGTTGTCAATCATCCCTTCCTACATTGTTCAATGACAAAAGATAAACATAGTGATTCCCGCCTTTCCTACTTTAACATTCAATTGTTACAGTTGCCTTCTAAAAGAACATTAAACCATCTAGGAAGTGTACAATATGACACAATCGTTTTATACCTCAAAAACATGCATCCTGCAGAAGAATGAATAAATAGAACCAATGATAACAAACCACAGTTGCATGTAAATCTCTTCGTAAGCAAAGAGGCCAACATGATAAAATTTTCAAGAAGGAACCCCAAAAACCAAGGTGACGCTGTTGCCTAATTAGGCAGTCTGCTTGCCCTTCCGCAGCCTTTCGAGTTCCTCTTCTGCGTCTTTCAACATTTGCTTTAAAGCTGCGATCCTCTTCTCCGCTGCTTCAATTGTTCCTCTCTTGAGTGTAGGTTGATATGGTGCAATAAAATGGCGAGAAAATGTCCTCAATGCTTGGAGTCCTGTCACCTGCAAAATCAGCACATGATTCGGTTTCTAGCTGTCAATGCTGTTGAAAGCATAGTCACAGACCAATGGGTACATAATCAAGATTAAAGATGGTCATCGGGTTAAGTTCAACATTAATTAGGTCAAGTTCAACATTAATTAGGCGAGAACAAGTTGATGGAGTATTTGAGTCAGAAGGGTTGGTTGCATTCTCCAATAAGTTTATTCAATTACTGCAATCAATATTGGCCAAGCAAATTTTCGGTCAGCAGGGTTCACGTCAAGTTAATTTGAGTAAAGGTCTGATTCGTAAAGGTCTCATTTGTCTGTCTTACAGACAATAGGTGATTAGGATATATAACTGGGTACAGGTCAATTGTGCGAGATTCAAACATTATCTCGGGACTTTGAGGAAAACAGGGATGCTACTGACTATCATAGCCACTTCAATTCAAGTGCAGATTTGCTTCATTGACATAAGATGATAAGATTTTATCTGTGCATACCTCCTCCGGCATCAACGGGAGTTTTGTGATGTGGAAGTCTTCATACAACATGTGGAACTGATCAATGTACCTCTCTTGCATCTTCATTCTTGCTTTCAGCAGCTTAGATTCGACAACTAAAACGAAGTATGCCAATTCGGGTAAGGCACAGTCTCAAGTAGAAACAGAAACATGGGAGTTTTGGCAGACAGAAGAAAGTACCTTCATCATCATATATAACTTGGTTAATGATGACGTTGTGAGTATCAATCTCAAATTTGGTGAGCTCCTGCACCAGTCTTTCTGTTTCATAGAGAGAAAGGAACTCGGGGATGCAAACACAAACAAAAGTAGTCAAGTCCTGCAAGAACACCGTCACAAGCATCATGAGCATCACACTCAACTCACGCTAATCTACACTTCAAATCTCTGAAATAGTCACATCACTAGTTGCAGCCATCATTACAAAGGTTCTCTGAGCAAAAGTAGCTCTGAAGTTTGGTTGTGGTTTTGAGCATGAAACAGGAATACACAACAATCCACACAAAACAAAATTCTTTAGCCTTGAAGCAGTTGCTTCAGTGGTTATCTCGCAACTTCAACTAGGACAACCCACGTTCTACTTTCAAGAGAGGGGAAGGCCCCAAAATGGAAATGGACATACCCCCCCCCCCCCCAAAAACCCCGAGGGAACCTTTCTCGTCCATTAAGTGCCTATAATCCCAGGTCCAATATGCTGAAGGCCTGGAATATATCAAGAAGAAAAAGAAATAACGAAACCTCTAGATGTCCCAAGAATTCACCTCATCATAGTCCATCTAAGCTAGAATTAATTCTCATGGATTGTTTCACTGATTCTTAATGTGCATCATAGCTTACAGAGATCAATTCTACACCCCACAATGACCCAGGACATTCAGCAGAAAAGATTATTAGGAAGGAGGGCTTACAGGGTCCTTAAATTGCTTATTTACTTGTTCTATTACAGCTTTCATGCCCTCGAGCCTTCCAAGAATCGCATCTTCCCCAAAATCATCTTCAGCACCAAACAGACGGGTCATCTGGTATAAACATTGACAAATCAAATTCAGTCATCAGAGCAATATAGCAAATGTTATAAACAAAAAATAGAGAAGAAAGAAATTTCACGAATAATAACATTACTCTGCTCCACGAGAGAACTGACTAGTAGACACAATTAACTTCCCTAAAAGCAAAAAGATATATAACCTCCAATAACAAATTGCCATTTCAGGCTCTGTTGGCAACAGCATTGGTGTTTTTGCAAAAGCACTCCAACATTTTTTACAAACCCTTATAGCAAGTAGCAACAGTCAAGGCAACATGAAAGGCTACAAAGTTCTGTATTGAGCATTAAATCAGATGATATATATTGTCAGTATCTAGTTTAGGCATCCAACCTCAGGATTTCAACCAACAATGATTTAATTTCTTTATGAGGAAGATCAAAAGTACTTCCTTTTAATACATGCAACCTGTACAGCCAGTTAGCCCCAATAGATAAGAAATATAGCTGCCTTAATTCCATCCTAGAGTGCTATGACAACCTATATTCACAACCTTCTGAATGGCCAACAGAATTTTAGAAAAGGATCAGAATTTCTTGCTTACCTCTGGTTGTTAAGGTATATTATCGTCCTCTGATTTATTGTTCTGATGGTACATAGCTACGGCAACCGGATTTATTAATATATCTTAGTCATTCCTTGCTGTGTGTCTGTATTTTTCCATTAAATGTTTTCACAAAATCTTTCTTCTATAAATTTTTTTCACAAAATCGGTTTTGCGGGTCTCTTGGAATCAGCCTCTCTACGGGTAGGAACATCGGTAGAGGTAAGGTTACCTACATCTGATCTCCCCAGACCTAGCGAAAGCGGGACCCACACTGGGAGGAGGAGGAGGTGGTGGTGTTGTATAGGCATCAGAATTTCAGACTGCGAAAGCAAAATCCCCGGTAGCACTTGGCACTGTGAGACTATATATGACCCTTCAGGATTTTCAATTAATAAAAAGATCATGAAACCATACGCATACCTGACTCAATAAGCCACCAAATTTATTTTTCAATGCCATCATTTTCGTCAATCCCTTCTCTAATGTTGAAGGGAATTGCAAAAGACGAAGTGTATGGCCTGTGGGAGCAGTATCAAACACAATCACAGAATAATCCATTGTCTGAACCAATCTGCAGAAACAAAACTTTCAAAATTAGCTTGAACAAGCACACAAGAGAAACACAGAACTGCATTTTGTAACTCACATAGATAGGAGAAAAGCATCCTTATTCAAGATTCAATAAATGACACATTGAAGGTACCTCCAACTTTATACAAGTTAAGTGATGCCTTAGCAGTAGATCACAAGAACAGGATAAAAATGACATGCATGTCTTCGCCACTACATGAAGCATGCAGTTTATAGAGTGAGCTCAACTTCTATACTTAAGCCAATTCCCCCCAACCCCCTTTAAAAAAAAAAAAAGAAAAAAAAGATTAGGCACAATATACTCCTAGGAGCATTGCACCCAGGCCCGAGGGGTAAAGTGATTCCAGACATTTCGAGAAGCTCCAGTACAGCAGGTTAGCAATTTTTGATTTTCTACATTGTATACAGCTTTTCCTACCAATTCCTCCTTCACATCTTGTAAGAAGGTAAAATTTATCCTTTTGGCACATGAAAGCTTATAAACCTACATGGTACAGGTCGCAAAGGATGGCTCGCATTCCATGTTCTAACTCATGGGTTCCTGAAACCTTAGATGGGATTCCTTGTTCATCAAGAGTGAGTACTACAGAATGAAATGACTCTGACAACTCAATCATGAAAGGCACCAAGATGGCCACTTCTCAACTGGATTCAGATTGGGTGACAGCTCACAAGATAAGCAAGTGCAGATTTTCTGCTTCAAACTAGTTGTGGCAATAAAAGTGGTTAGATTATGTTTCAAGGAGTTAGTGAGTTACGGTTTCACAAAGGCCTAGCATTCATTTTTATTGTACTCCTTACTTGAGATCTAGAGTGTCCTACATGGACGTCAGGTAGAAAACAGGAGCTGCATTGGCACCCCAGCAATAAAAGTATGAGCGAATTTTATATAGGAGTACAACTTTGTTCCGTGCCATTGAGTACCATCAGAGGGTTTAGCCAGTTCCCCCCCCCCCCCGGGGGGGTAGCATGTCTGTACTTTGTGGATGTACTAAGCTCACAATGGAATTAACAACCATCAAGGGACCACACACCAAAGAGAAGGCAGTCTTTCATGTGGCATAGCCAAAGCAAAAATACAATTCCCCCCCCCGCCGGGGGGGGGGGTGTGTACATGATCTTACTTAAGCATTTCAGCAAAACTCATGGCTTCATCAATTCCTGGTATTGCATTTGCAAGCTCGGATACAAAATTATCTGGGCTATCACCAGAAATATCATCGTTCTCTACAGTGGGGTCCACTTCCTGCAAGAAAACGCACGCTGACAACATTAAACTGAAACAATCCACAAAATAAAGAATTACTATATAGAAACTGTTGAGCAACTTCATGAAGTGACTTTCATTCCCAAACAGGAAACCAAATGCCCCCTATTCATCCATCAGTTCGCGTGTAACAGTCCCTCTAGCCCTCCCAGTGAAATACAGATACATACAAATTCATTGTTTAATTCTTATGCTATTTTATTCTATGACTGTTTCCCTCATCAATCTCTTAGAATCGATCTCCCTGTTTGTAAGGATAAGGCCTCCTACATTTGGATCTCCCTAGACCTCAGTAAATTGGGACCTAGACTTAAAAAGGCCACTCTTATTGGGCTAAACTTCAGCCAAACTAAAGAAATATCCATAGTTTTGTATCATTTTTCCTTTTAGCGATCCTTGCATATTCCCTGTTTTTCCATTATTTGATAACTAACAAAAGGATACCATTAAAAGGACAGAAGGGGTGGCTGCCATGTACAAAAGAGGGAAAGAACAAAAATGTGCCTGCCAGCTAATTTTCCTAAAACATTAGAAGGAGCCCTTCGTTTCTCATTTTCAGTTTCCTTTGGATAAATCATCAAATAACAAGTTTCAAAAAGTGAACCGTCAAGAAACAAAATTTAGACAATCACAGTTCCTTTTCATGATGGTAAAGGAGTTGGATTACCAATTAAACAAATATGGAATCACACCACCTAGTGCAGTGATACATCATTTCATCTAGTAATATACTAAGATCTACCACCCATATGAGCCTCAAATTGGGTATCTAATGCACATGTGTGTCATGCCCCAAACAAAATCTCTCGGCAGAATCCGTGTGGAGTACTTAAATCCCAAAGTTTCACATGATAAAAGAAAATTTTTCCAGTAAGTAGTGAAGTTTACCAAGATTCTGACTTCTAAGAAGCATGCTCTAGCTACAGAAAACTAACAAATATACTCCTCTTTATCATCCAGCACTCCTAATGTTGTGTGCTTGCCTCTTTTGGCATATCAATTTGCTAGCTAGTACTTAAGGAGGACAATTTTCGGAAAACTGTCGAGGTTTGGGAGGCAGTATAAAACACCTCAGCTGCATTTTCAAATTTAATGCAATTGATGAGTAGAATTAACTTATGTGCCATTTAAGCACATAAGCAAAATATTTTCTCTACAGGATAGAAGAAATCTAGGCTTTAATTCAAGGCACAAATAAGTAGAACTAATTAAATTATCTGAATCCCTTATGCAGTTATGCTCCACAGAGTTAGTCGTCAGAATTCTGAGGATTTCCTCCACTTCCTCACTACATAAAAGATACACCAAAACTGAAATAATTTACCCCCCTCCAGTTTTCCACCCTCCGCCTGCCCTTGTCTTTGCTTTTTCCCTTGGGCACACTCATTTAGGATTGAATTAAACACAATTTAGGATGCCTCCGCATTTTGATGACATACACACAACTTCTTTATCTCACTGAGATCATTAAGCTCTTCAGCTTCCACACATGGCTAATACAAAATCAAACACATGGCCTTCAAACTCAAAGTATCCCACCCGATAGCAATAAGCATCACAAAATTTTCAGCAAATGGCAGATATGAACTTGCACAAGACACCACTACTGGATACCTTAGGGCAAGTCCAAATAACATTGAAAATGGCATATCAGTCCCCTTTTTAACTCTCAAAATCTACTTCCAAGCACTAAAAGAACAAGACTCTCAACATGAAAGCAAATACAACTCATCAGAATGAAGCCCAGGACACAACAGGCAAAATTTTATCCCACCAAAAAAGAGAAGAACGCCCTGAAATCCAGATTCCCAACATAGAAAGAAACAAGCTAAGCAGCTAAATTGGTCTAACAGCAACTTCTCACTAACAAATCAACCACAATCATCCAACGAGCAGTACCAAAAACGCACTTATACCCTCATCATCATCCAATAAAATTTTGTAAATCAATAAAGACAGAAACTTTTGAAGTTACATTGCCACTACAGATCAAGCAAAAAATCAATTTCAATACCCTTCAATTCAGATCAAATCATCCCAATTCAGTAACTACCAACTCCATCCAAAAAAGAGCATAAAATTGAGACCAACAAAATAATCAATTCAGATCAAATCATCCCAATTCAGTAACTACCAACTCCATCCAAAAAAGAGCATAAAATTGAGACCAACAAAATAAAAAGCAAAGAACTTTTTACCAAGGCAAAGAGATTGGTGAAGCCATTAACAAGGGTGGGGGTCTTGGTGAATCGCTGTTGAAAAGCATCACTGAGATTGTGGGCAGGGTCAGTGGAGATGATGAGCACAGAGGATCGAACACTGGCTAGAAGAATTGCAAGAATGGAGCTACAAGTGGTTTTACCCACCCCTCCTTTCCCACCAACAAATACCCATTTCAAGGATTCTTGGTCCAGTATATTCTGCACCGTTGGCTCCAATAGTTCAGTCACCTCCTGATCTGACGCCATTAAAATCAATACTCGAGCTTTCACTCGCTACCCTGAACTGGGATTTCTCAATTGAGCACTGTAATTGGTGAAGAAATTGAAGATGGGTGCTTTGACAATGGGATTGGGGTGGTTGAAGTGATGAAGAAAGGTTAAAGCTTCGTGCTTTTCTCGGTGAGATTTGAAGGGGAGAAAAGTGGGTGGGCTTGATTTCTTTTCTTACAGTTACAATTTACAGCCCACCAAAACTTTCCAAAGAAGTATGGAGAAATCGGTGATGGGTGAGCTTAGCTGGGGTTTTGGAGGCGGCAGTTGTTGTTAATTGTTGGATTTGGCTGTCTGTGTTTCTTTGGGGGTTTTGGGGTTAGTTCTAATTTCTAAAACGTGTCTTTGCTTCCCTCTCTTTCCTTTTTCTTCCACCATACCCTCGCAAGGTTTCAAGCTCAGGAGAAGTTGGGAGATGAGTTGAAAAATTATGATCAAGCTTTAAAAAAAAAAAAGGGAAGAAAGAAGGGGGTGGAAGAAAAAGAAAAATAGAATTACATGAATCGCAAAAACATATACAACTATTAGTTTTTGATCATTAATATGACGAAATCTAAGATAAATATTAATAGGTAGGATATAAAAGACCGACAACAAATTCATAGTTGTAAATAAATAAAAGAAAACACTAATCAATAAAGTTGGAGTAAGTGATTTTTAAAGACTCTATCACTTTAAGTAACTAATCCCATCCTTAATTTATACTTAATGCGCCTACTCAATTTTGGCAAATCATTACGATTATCTCTTCAGTTTCTTTTTTAAACTCACCATAATTCTTCTTATAATCGGAGTTTTGACCTCAACAATACGAACATCCAACTGTCTATCCAATTATATGCTTTCTCGAGTAATATTAAGAGAGCCCTACTTGGAAGTCTCTTGCACTTGTTTGTTCATTAAAATTATTGTTGGTGTTTGGCTTCTTTGATTGACCACAGATAGTGGAGTGTTTGGGCTTCACACAATCAGTAGTAAAAGACTTGAGCATCATGCAATCCTAATACTACTTTTTTTGAGTGGGTAGTTTGCCAACCTAAGTTGGGTGACTCTTTGCGGTTCCTACAAGCTTGGAAATTATTGTGTTGACATCCAAGCAAGCTTGTTAGTCACCTTCTAGAACATCCCCATTTGAAAGATGGTGCTCAACATTCTCGGGGATTGTTGTCTCTCTATTTGTTAGGATATTCTCAAAGATATCTGCAACGACATCCTCAGAATTTCGAACAACATTAATCCCATCAATGTCTTTCCTCACAAAAAGGTGTCATCACCGTGCCTCTATTTTGGAATCCATCTTTAGTTTTGTAAATGTTTTTATTTTGGGTGACCAACATCTTTTTTCTTCAAAAAACTTAATAAATTTTTTCTTAACTTTTTCTATTTATTTGATTCATAATGAATTAAATTTTTGAGAAAGAGTGTAGATCCTTATTTGAACTTAAATAAATCAAACTTGAAATAAAATTTGTTAATGTGCAATATTCACTTGTTCCTTTCAAAATGGAGAGCTTGGCCTGGCCTGAGGTGGGAGATGCCCAAGCATGTCTCTTCAGGTTGAAATGTGCTAGGGAGGCCAACTTGGATACTCTCATTATTGAAGGTGACTATCTTTCACTCATCTAAAAGCTAGAGAGCAAGGAAGCCGAAGATACTTTTGCGGGTCTTCTTATTCATAAGTTGTTATTTCAATAGAACCATTTTGATCTTTCGTTAAAAGAGGACGTTAAAGAATTACCTGTAATCTTCTTTATTGAACATCAACGAGTTTTGCTTGTAGGATACGGAATTATAATGTCACATATAATGTTTTGTTTTATTTTTCAAATGATGGGTTTGCTTTCGTTGATTCTAATATAACATAGGACCCTTGTCCTCTGTCTTTGATCAAAAAACAAAAGCTATTTGAAATTCACTCATGGTTTCAAGGTTTTATCTTTTAAGACATTTCACAGCTATATTAAAGTCTAGATTAGCTTATGTTTTAGAATGCCAAAACACATGTTTAAATTGAGACCAACTCATGTATTCAACTCCTTCAGCTATACACACAAGTTCACTAGCTCACCCCCCACATAGACCTAATGATATGGAAGCATTCCCCAAAACTCTCACATAAAAACCATGAAATATCCATTCAATTTGTATCTTAATTAACCGATAAGCTATCAAAGAGACTATTTCTAAAAGTCACTTGTAACAGAGGTGTGTTAGTTTTAACTGACAAATTATTTGAAAATTGTTGCTAGAAACATGAGCTCGAATCCTGCCTACGTCAACCTTTGCACATTCCTTTACACCCGAAGGAAAAAAATTCCTGAAAAACAATTTTGGAACGCAGCATGTCTTCAGCTCAGAGCATTATAGCTCTACGATTGACCATCCATACAAACTTCCTTCGAGAAAGGACACTGATGAGTCACGATCCGTGCGAAGACATTCAATTTGAAGCCCTGCACATCTTCCTGGAAACAAAAGAGAATTTTCCTTTGTCCCAAAGATATGGAGCTCATCTCGACGAAATGTAAGGTTTTACCTGGAGAACCACGACTTACAAATTGGAAGCTCATAAAACTCATAGCAAGAGAGAAGCCTTAAATCTGGACTTATATTTCATTGTTTTGCACTATACAATTAGCTTACATGGTGAATCAGTACAGAGAGTTGTAAGTAAAGCACGTAGCTATAATGGAGATTATACATATGACAAGTGAAGGGAGAAGAGTCGTATTTAAAAGCTTGCTCTCACTCCAGTACCCCGCTACGGTTATTGTACCATCGGCAAGCACTCGAGCTAGGGTCCCTGCTTCTGTTGAAAGCAGTCCGCCATTGTAAGTGCCTCGGGAAAGCCTCGAGGACATGACTCGAGACAAAAGTGATAGATTTACACCTGGGATAGTATAAATAAGGGAGGTCAAGAAATTTCCTGAGTTACAAAAAGAAAATTGCATGTCAATTATCATACACCAAAATGCAGAGATTACCAGCTTCAGCGTAAGCTGGCTTTGAGACGTATTGTTTCCTGAATCCTGATATAATCCTAGAACAATTTGGTCCATTAGTTTGGACTCGGATATATAATACCCTTGGGATGGCAATTGCCCAACTCAGGTTTGGGGTTGTTACTAGCATTTTATAATGACTTGTAGTTCTTTTGGTCTAAAATGGACAGCAAGGGGCAAGTTTTCATTTCCATGTTGGAGTGTTAAGTGTCATACATGGACCCTCAAGGTGAGATGAAGAGATAAAGTGTCGATACCCATATTTGCACTATTTACTAACCGGGCACAAATATTCTTTCCTTTTCTTATGTGCTCTCCTCTTCTACGACATGGAGGAAGAAAATTAACAGCATGCATTCAACAAGTCAAATAATACAAAACATATTAAGAAAAGTATGTACACCTTCTAGTACTTCAGCAGAGACGAATGTGATGAGGGCGGAGATGACATACTGCAGAACAGAATAGGGGATTCCAACGTGGAAGCTCATGACAATGCCCACACACACTATAAACTCTGACATCAATAAAACTTGCCTGCATTTTACCGCCCACCAAATATTAGGATCAGAAATACATCAATACAGTCCTTGATAATCGTACGCATGATGCCAGTTATGCCTGGCCACTACTGTAAGAGATGATGCGCAAATTTAGCATCAGTTACCTCATATCTTCTTCACGCATAGAGAAAGAAAACTTGACAGAAGGTTAAGAATGTACTGTGTACTCTACAGAACTTGGAAAAATTAATAAAGAATAGTGATGGTAAATTAGATAAGTTTCAGTATGTAATTGGCAATTGTCTTGTCTCAGTGCAATAAGACATTCAGTAAAGTTTTCTGTTTCAATATCGAACTTCCAGAAACTGGTAGCATAAAGAACCAACCAAATTGTAAAAGAAACCCGTGCCCAGTGAAATCAACTGCCAAGGAAAAACATGCAAGAAACATAGGCACACTTCAAGTCAGTTTCAAGGTTTACCTCTCTTCAAAAATGTTGCTGATGTATGTTCCAACCAGAACATTGATCGGCAGAACTGTTAACCCAAGACATGCAAGAAAAAGTGCCACAGTGCGGGTAGACCATTCGAAGTAGAATTCTGTAATGACACTAGATTCTGCTAGTAGTACTTCCATTGCATACTTGAGCATGAAATATATGAGTAGCTGAACCTGCCAATTAATAAAAAGGTGACCTTAGCAGAGTCCAACCTTTTATTTGTTTCATGTACACCCCCCCTCCCCCCAAAAAAAAGACAATTTGACATTACAATTTGGAACTGAATCAGTTTTACTGGCCATCCTGACGATGAGGCTAAGAGTAATATCTAATACCAGCTTCAGGATGAAGAGAGCAATACAGATATACATGTAAAAGGAAGAGCTTGGCTATTTTAGAGATGTTGAGGAATTTCAGTCTGATCTAAAAGTGTCAGATGCCATAGCTATGTCCGAGTGGCGAGCGCTAGCATCCCACCTGGGCATGCTACGGTAAAATGAAGAATCAGTGTAACATGGTTTAAAAATCGACTTGATACCTTAATAGATGGAGTTAACAATCTATAAGCAGCAACAATAGATGTGGCAGGTTTATGATTTTCTTCAGCAGTTTCATCATCGCAATCCAATTCTTGGCCCTCATTGTCATCATTATCCTGTTGGTTTTCCTTTGGGCTTATAAGCAATGGTTGCTTTAACCCATTCTCCATTGCATCATCAGCTGTGCGCCCTATCAAGGAAGATATCCACGAAAGGAATTAAAGCCAAGGTGCTCGCAAATACAAGGTCAGCAATGCTAGAAGCTGCAATAGAAGATTCACAACCCCCACCAACTTAGCCAAACCATAGAAATGTTAAGAGCTTTAATAGGCTTCCTAAGACATGTACAGCAAGGAAATCATGTAACTGTGAATTTGTAATCCAGAAACAGAGTGTCAGCAGCTAGGTGGACATGTGAGTCAGCTTTGTATCTCACACTGACAGCAATCTTTATGCCTGTGAATGATGAGTTTGAAAGTAAGCTCAAAAGACAAATTTGGAGTCCCAAAGCAGTATTTGCATGAGAACTCTTTTATAAACACCTAAATCTCAAAACAAATTCGATACGTACATACCGGGGACAGACAAAATGGCATCAGAGATATGATCTGTAAATGGGTAGCACATTAGAAACGAGTTTTTAGTCATTTTCACTTTTTTTTTAACTTGTTGCGGAAAAGAGAATCAGTTTTAAGTATACAATGGAAGGACCCTTTTCATATTGGAATATGTCTTTCTTTCAATTATGAGCTCTTGGTACTATGAAGGAAACTTCTGCAAAATAGTTTTGCTTTCATGGGTGTGTTTTGACATTTTGCCAACATGTAAGAAGTTTAGCTTTGCGCTAATTTTTGGAGCACAGAACTCTTCTAGTCATCCTCATTTGTTCTTGACTAGAATATGCCAGCATAGTATATGAAACAGACAGAATCATAAAAAACGAGATATTTTGTTCTGATAGGTGGCCCACAAGAAGTGCTCTAAGACTTCGAGGATTCTTTAGAATAAAGGTGCTCTCAGTAAAGTTGATATGAAGGATATATCAGTGAGATGTTAACTGAGATAGTTCTCTCTTCCTCATGTATAAGATGGGAAAATAAGCCAACATTATGTTCAATAAGCATTTCCAAGGCATTAGAAAGCAGGAACATCAAGACGAATGTGGCATGTGTATGTTGGCCTTCAGAAACCAACTACACTTGCAGTCCAGAAGAATTATATACTGATTAACAAATATGAAAAGATTTTTCATACGTAGTCACGACAGTCCCAAAAAGACAGGAAATTCTGCTTAGAACTTAAAAACCCTAGCGAGTATGAATATAGAACGGAAACTGAAAGCAAAAGAACATGGTGAATGCGTATTGATAACTAAAATCCATGGATTCAGTGCACAGTAACATTATCATGACATATAATCTTCCTTCTAATAGGCATGGAAACACATTAAAACAAATGACGAAATCAATATGCAACAATGCAAATAGCATTGATAGATCCCACTACTTACCATGACTGGATTCTTGAGGGGCGATATTCCCTTCAGGCTTGGGAGGTTCTTTAAAAGAAATCCACAGCCACAATAGATAAATAATCCATGCAAGTGCCATAAACCAACCAGGTAAAGTGTCTTCATTGAATGTTAAGTTGAACAGTTTGAATTTGGTTTGAAATAAACATGCAAGGGCAGGCCCGCAAGCCATTCCAAGTGCACTAGCAGTAACAAAACCCGCTGAGGCCTTCATCCGCATTTTTGGTGGGACACAGTCGCTGATGTAACGTCTATTAACAGCTCTAGCGGATCCAAGTCTGGAATGATGACAAGCAAGAGAGTCATTGCAAGACTGAAGCAGTTAATAAACAGAGATACAAAGGTGGAAAGCTGGTAAGAATCAAGTTAACACCTTAGAACCAAATGTATTGGTTTACACTGTAAAGATATTGTATTACTGCAATATATGAACATATACGCCAGTAGATAGACACTGCAGTTTATTAGATTCATTTCAATAGAAAAAAGAGCGGCCAGAAACCTATGCGTCTTTTACTATATATCTCTACTCTTTAGTACCTCCGTTGCCCATTAATAAGGCTATGGTCAATTCCTTCCTCAGTTGTCCTCTTCAAGTCTCTTGAAGAAATTCATTTAAAAAAAAAAAAAAGAGTCTCTTGAAGAAATAATACCTTTTGACGATGAAGTAAAACAAAACAACGGTGAGGCTATATTGTCCATATGATCCCACCTTTGCATTCAACACTGAACCATTGGTACTCATATATGCACTCCAGTGGCAGATCTAGAAAGTCATGTAAGGATTTTCCATTGTTGAATTTCAGGGAATTTGATGAGTACAATTTAGTCATTATGGGTGTCCTTTCCAAAAATGTCAAAGATTCTTATACATTATTTTTTCAAAAAAAAACTTCGAGCATGGGTGCCAGATAACATTGTAGACTGCATGTAGTTCCCCTTTAAGCACTGAAAGCCAAAAAAAATTTTTTCTTTTAAGGGAGTTTTCTGCAAAAAAAAATTTGTGCGTCCCTCCAAATCCACCCTTCTGCTTGCATAGTTAAGGTTTCCTACGTCTGAATTTTCCTAAACCTTGCTCAGGTAGGATCCAAAAGCATGTATGCACAACAAGAAAGTAGTTAAGTATAAGTTTGTGATAAAACAAGAAGAAAGAGATTGGTTGAAATGCAATACCCGCAAAAGAGGCGACCGATGAGAAGAACTGATATGGAGTCTAGATCATAAGCCAATGC
Source organism: Carnegiea gigantea (assembly GCA_029747015.1). Classification (NCBI taxonomy): domain Eukaryota; kingdom Viridiplantae; phylum Streptophyta; class Magnoliopsida; order Caryophyllales; family Cactaceae; genus Carnegiea; species Carnegiea gigantea. The sequence goes on along the minus strand of JAKOGI010000163.1, from coordinate 870,905 downwards.
ATACAGAGTATTTCCAATGAAGAGGACCACACTGCTGAACATGAGGGGCCTCAGGTATGATTTGTTTGACCATGCACTAAAGTAAACTGATGAGAAGATTTGGGCAACAGCCATTGATCCAATCACAGCACCACATACTGTTGCTGCAGCACCAAGGCTTAGCGAATAGTTGTCTGCTGTTGGGACAATAATGTAAGTATTAACCATGTATAAGAATGTGTTGGTTAGGTTGAGCAAAAGGGACATAAAATCATATCCTTCATCGCTAAGATTGTCATCAGATGGACTTGGCAGGTCATCTTGCATTATCATGGCATGTTTCCCCAAGAAGTGAAGGAAGTCTGTTGAATTTGTCAGCCTATCCACAGCTGCTCTGATTGAACTGACAATAGGATCCTGCATATCCATTTATTTACTTAAAATCACCTTAGACTAGTGAAGGTAAGACTACGAACACACATTCATGAAGACTATGAAGTATATTTGACTCATTTTCATCCAAATGAACCAAAAAGGCACAAAAAGTAACAAATGTTTAATCTATAGCAATCTTGATAATGTCCAACAGATAAAGATTGAATGAAATAATTGTGGAAATCTTAATAGATGAGCACAGGACTTAAAAGACAAAGTTTATTGCCTAAAGAGAGCACAAAATCCCTTTAGACTGATGATGGAATAATATCAAAACACTGCACCAAAAGATCGACTTTAAGTTTTGGCTTGAACCAAAATTATGATTTTCGGAAAGGGGGGAGGTGAAAGTAAGTAGATAATCAAGAAAATGTTATAAGTAACTGTTTGCAAACAAAACCACAGTGATTATAGTACTTTTAGTTGCTATGTAAATCTACGGAACCAATATATCAATGAATTTAACCTAGGAAGGGAACAAAGAACAAAAGGCAAAACAAAGTTTTGATAGCCATGTAAAACCTGGAGAGGAAGAACAGGGTGATCATATATCGATACGTAGTTTTCTTGGTTGTCTTGTAGAACTACAAGATTGCGGGATATGGCACCCACAACAGCCCCAAAACCCTGCATGTCCATTGAATGTACTTATATCATTTCACCAATAAATGTAAGAAATTAAAGAGACACATAATTCCTCTGATCCATATACAACAATGATTTCATTTTTGCACCTTCATGGTGAATCTGCCATGAGAAATGGCCACCTTAGTATGTTTAAAACCGTGATTCACCTTCATGGTGAATCATGTTTAAAACCCTGCATGTCCATTGAATATATTTATATCATTTCACTATTGAACATAAGAAGCTAAAGAGACACATAATCCCTATGATCCATATACAACAATGATTTCATTTTTGCTCCTTCATGGTGAATCGTTCATGAGAATGGCCACCTTAGTATGCTTAAAATCATGATTGTGAGTCTATAGTCTGTACCACTGCTGGCGCAAGTTATCAGCAACAGACCAGAGCAGTCTATAAAAACTGGGAAAATGAAAACCAGCTAGTTCTACACGAACTCTGCGGTTTTTGGCCATTTGCCCTCAAACCAAACAATTCATTCTTATTATCACACCCTTTTTTAAAGAATATCTGACTTAATCCATTATATATTGAAGTCTAACCAGCTCAAATGTCCCACTGGTTGCTAGCTATCGTAACTGTCAATTTTTTCTGCATGATTAGTATTGTTGCGTAGATTTTGCCCCCGTGCTTTCCACCAGAAAGCAAAGAGACATATAGCAGAAATTAAAATGGGGAAGAACGAAGGGCAGATCAAGTATGCAACATGCATAGAGGAGAATCCACATGATGATATCTTGTTTTTCCATTTAAAAATAAAGGAATGAAAATATATGTTTTTTCACAATGTATTCATGAAAAAAAGAAATAAAATGATGGGGTCAATTTCATGAACAGAAATTATCCATATGTAGACGCAGCAATCTGACCTTTGTATGGACTGACCTTTACTTTCCTTTGTTTTTCATTTTTTTGGGGGCGATGGGTTAGTGGAGTGGCAACAATATTCATGTGCCTAATGGAAAATTGAGAGCAAGTTGTTCCCTGACTGGGCAAGATCAAATTCAGTGATCAATATCGCAGAACAGCTCCAGGGTAATGCGCAACTTCGTAGCAAGATGCAGTTATCTCGAGGGGGGAAGGGACATTTGCTTCTATATGCACAGCTCATCAGCTGATAGATTACTCGACTCCAAGTAGTATTATTTAGTTGGGCACATGGAATGACTATCAATTATGCGGAAGTTCCATAGTGATTGCTTTCCCTAGCACCATATACATAGATTCAGCCCACTATGGCACTATTCAGATTTTAAATCTGAACTACAATGATAAACAGATAAACCTGGATTGAGCCATATTGCATAAAAGACATGAGGGTGGAAAAAATGAGTATAAACTAAGAGCAGTACCACATGCTTGAATATTTGTTGCAGCTGTGAATAAGGATGATTAGCACGAGTTTTGACATAATAAGCAGTGAAACCATAGCCCAAGTGCTTATCAAATTTCTTCAGGATCTTCCGTAGACCTACGGCATTCATTTCAACAAAGAAGAGAAGCCTCAGAAGATCTCGTCCAACTGATTGATATGCTTCTCGTACTTCAGACATGTCAAGAACACCTCCTTGCTCAAAAGCAGTGTCCTGCTGCTCTCTAAGATCAGACAGCCTCTTTGCGAGAAGTCCTTGTTGTTCCAATATAAACAAGACTATCTTCTCAAGCTGTATTAATTAGAAAAGAGGACAGAAGCAGGATCAAGCATTTTCACCTGTTCAACTTAAACAATGAAAGCTAATTTTACAATACAAATAGCAGTAAAAGCATAAATCAGCACTTATTACCAAAAGTGTAACGTGCACTCAAAAAAGCATACAGAACCTCACCCCCAGTGCACTCAAAAAGCAGACAGAACCTAACCAACCATTTTAACATGTGACTTGGACTATTAAACAATTAACAGCATATAATTCAAAAAGAAGTTGAGGAGGCTCAAAATATATCCCGGTGCTTTTGAAGTGGTCAACAATTATTGACTCATCCAGCAGAACCATAAAACGAAATACTCTAATGTGCAGCAATTACTCTAAGTAAGAGGGAACACATTCTGTTCCAATTAGATAATCAGACAAATGGATTCAACATGCAATGACAACTGAATATCAACATGGAATGATATAAAAAAGAGGAAAAACTGAAATTAGAAACTTAGTATAAGGCAGTTTTCCATTAATGGTTTCAGAAAGTCCAAAAGAGAGTTCACAGACTCCAAAAGAGAGCTAAAGCCTTTCCCAGGGTGACTATTATAGCAACAAAATTGGTTGGGCAATGTTGTGGAAAGCCAAGCCTTTAAATTATGCATTTTGTTTTGGGCCAAGCCCAGCCCATCTGATGTACGGGTCTCAGGGTAAGGCCCAATTGTAAAGGGCAGAAAGATAAGGACAGGAGGGATCTTTTAAAAGTACTAGTGTTTGAACTCCTAACATTTCACTTGGAAGGTGAGTGCTCTACCATTTATCCAAAGACATTTCCTCATGATTTATGCGTGTTTGCATTATGTTTATATATGATCTTACACATGTCCAATATTTTTCTAAATAAATTTTATGACACGCAGTAATGATTTCAATTTTTTCCCCTCCTCATGCTGTGCCTACTTGGTTAGAAAGCTGACCTGGGGTGGGCCGGGGTTTTTTATGGAGGGGGCGGGTCCTCACTTCATAATATAGCAAAATAGTCAGTTTCCAGGAAATGGCCAAGTCGTGTGACATAGATATTATGAACAAATTTTAGCAGTAAATGGACATAAAAGCACTATAGATCACGGATCCTAACCTTTTATAGTAGATAGATCAGATGGAGGTTGAAAAGCTCCCTTAAACTATCTCAAGAGTTCTAAGATTATTTACCTTTTAAAAAGGGTAATCAATAATTACCAACAATTAATGATTACACAAAAATAATCACTTACAAAAATGATCTATAATTCATGAACACGAAGCCCTGTAGCAGATAGATAAGATGGGGGCTAAAAAGCTACCCTAAACTATGCCGCATATTCAACCAGTAATTAAATTTTTTTAAAAGAAAAGGGCCAGGAGTTGAAAACAAGCATCAAATGGAAGCTGGAGGTATTACTCATATCAACTTGTGGTACCTGATTGTCCAGCATAAGTGAGAACTCCTTCAGAACATGAAGATGATTTCCTGATCCATTTTGTATCTGCCGGGTATATTGATTGACCTTCTTCTTCAGTAACTTGTAGTTAATATAGTATCTGGAGGGGATAAACATCAAATGGTTATTTCCAGAACTCGATGTACGCGTTCAAGCAATTCAAGTGCCTTATATGACAAGAAATAGACAACTCTGTAACATCAAAGTTATTCAAGAAAATTGTTACGAACTTTCCCAAGTTTCAACAATGTGTAGAGAATGCATGAAAAAGATCAATTTACTCATGAGAATTGAAGTTCACAACATCAGAGAGTGAATGGGAACAGAATCTCTCGGACCTAGCATCGCAAACAAACACATACCTCTGCCATTCCTGAATTTGAGTTGCTTTCAGCTTTTTCCCAAAGGCAACCATCCTTCAATACACTACATTCAAAGAAAGAAACACATATTTCAGCAAGATTTCCACTTTCTATACAACCATAGTGTCAAGCCTCAAACCCAAACAATTCGGCGAAACAAATGCACTTTTTTTTCATAATTTGGCTCGAGTGATTCCCGTGGGGGGAGTTTTCGGTGGCGAAACATTCAGAAATCAAATCCCTAGTTCCTTGAGCACCATCCAAACAACAATGATCAACAAAAATTAACCCTAAAAACGTTCGAATACATCAAAATGAAACATCGCATGACAACGAGAAATTGAAAATTTCATGCAATTTTTGATACATGACTATCAAAAAGAGACATTTAGGATAGAGAGAGAAGCTAATTGAAGAACCTGTAAAGCAACGATCTGAATACAAAGATTTCTCAGCTGATCATCGAAATTTGAGGACAGAGAGACGTCCAACACGATGAAGATCGATTGGAGAGTAGCACTGATGAGAGAGAGCAGCAGTGATAGAGCTCCAGCAAAACTGTGATTCGTCTCTCGCTATATATAGCCGCTGCTCGCGCGCCTACACCACTTCACGTTTTTTTGGGGTGGATACAATAATAGTATTATACGAACTTTAGGTGTACTAGACAAAAATAATACGAATTCAACGTGCCAACTAAAATTTTATTTGCCCCTGTGATGAAGGTTGAGTACATAAAAAGAGAAAAATAAGCGTATGTAATTAGACTTAATAGATGAGCCATTTTATTTGGATCTAAATATAATAAACGTCCATTTTGAGCTGAGTTTCAATCGATGGCATTACCACACAGTTTAAATTGAAACAGAGAAGGGGTAAAGAGAGGGCCAGAATAGAAGGAAACGAAAGGAAATGAAGGTGCTTTATACGCATCTTATTTGGATTTATTATGGGAGAGAATGGAGAAGAAATGAGAATACGGGTTAATTAGCCTTCAGTGCTCTTCCCTTCCATCCCCTCCTGTCAATTCAAACAGACAGTACGTCTTGGTTTGAGTTTGGCTGACCTTAGGTTAGCCATGGTTATTTCAACAAACTGGTCTTACCTAGTGATTGTAAATTTGAAGCAAAAGTTTTGGTTAGGTTTTAATTTTGTTAAATTAGATTAACTTGTTTCGAATGTTAAGTACGTTAAAAGTTTGGTTCAAGCTTCATATTCAAATTAACTTATAACTATATCAACTGGCAATAGTAGAACATAACTTAGGCTTTGCTATCTTCCTTAGTAAATTTTGATTCCTTAGTCATTCACATTTCACTCCAGTCATTTCCATTCTATCTCATTTCGTCTAGAAAAATTTACTCCATCTTATTCTTTCTCATTTTTCAATCCAAAAACAGGCACATTTTTTCTTAAAAAAATCTATTAATTCAAGTAATTCAGTACCAAATCCATATAAAATCTAAAATTTTAAAAAGACATCAATACTTGATCCAAAAATCATAATCAAATATTAAATTTGAAGTACTAGCAAACAAACACCTAGCTAACCTAAGACTGGCTTTATACTGTGGAAAAGTGCTTCCAAAAGCATCCAAGGGGCGAACAATGGCATATTCTGAGGAGATCCCCATGCACCAGTGTACGTGGCCTAGACTGTGTGTCTCCACCCTATGATGCCCGGATTATGCGCTGTCTCTCTCAGCTCTCTTCGGATTTCATCACCCCCAAGTCCCAACTATGGATTTGAGATTTTGAGTGGAAAACAAATGTAAAATAACAATCTCATATACATCACAATCCAATCAGAATATCCTGCAGTACAATAAAATTGCTTGTCAATGTCATTCAACTGCTTTTATTTTCAGCTTTTTTGAGGCTCATGTAACCTACCATCTTGTAAGTGGAGTGGGGTCGGGTTAAGGGTACCATTCTCAGATTAACTCTATCTTAAAATAAATATCCATGGAGTGAATTATGACGTCATATATATAAATTTTTGTACAATTTGATCTTAATTACATATATACATGAGATGTTTTTCATAAGATAGATGTCAGGTTTGGTGAAATATATGAAATTTATATGTGACTCAAGTCTCCTCGAATTGAACATATTTACTTGATTTTTAAAAAAATTGAACACATGTACTTGTGTAGAGGCTTTACCTTGGCCAATTTGGTCTTTGGGTCCCCTTCCTCGTCTGTGATATCCTATGAGTTCATCTTGTATAGAGGCTTTAATTGATAGACAGTTCATACTATATCCCTTTAAAAAATGGAGGTGATTTGAGAATTTAATAATCTAAATTTTGAAGGTGGCGGAAACCAATAATCCAATTTTAAGCAATAATCCAATTTTAAGCAATGGCTGGCATCGATCCGAACTGTGAGGGTATTTGTTTTTAGCAGTGTATGTTTATTTCGGATTGTATTTTTCAAGCAATTTTAAATAATATTTCCTTTAAAACAATGCAAATATGTAAAGTTTAAAGTGCTTGGATTCATCTTGAAGTTCCCGCCTGAAAAATACAGTATAAAATGACCAATGTATTACTGAAAATGAACACTCTCAAAGCTCAGAATGTTGGAGATTATTTCTTAAGGTCCAATCATTGGTTTCCATCATCTCCAACGTTCAAATCATTATATTCCAAAATCATAAAACAAAAGATTGACACAACCACCATCTGATTAGAGAGGGATCAAAATTAATGATCTAAAAGATAAAGATATAGATCAATTCACCTCATACAAATGCTAGAACAAAACTCTTTAATTGAATCAACAATCATTTGAAAATTTGCAGGATAGGCCAGAAAAATTATTTGCATAAAAAAAACAAGAGACCAACTTCCATGAAGTGGTAAAAACTCGCACAATAGGTGAGATCCCAAATCCTATGGAGTGTGAAATAACTTGTTCACAAATCACAATAGGCAAGGGACCAGACCTTATTAAGAAAACCCTAACTATTGCAAGAATGAGAGAAAAATTATTAGAAAAAAATAATACCCTAAATGATTGAAGAAAATAAAATAAAAGAGACTTAACAATAGCTATAAGGACAGTATCAGTCCTAATAATCTAGGAAAGAAGACGAAGTAGGGATATAAAAACAAGGTTTGCAGCGGGTTGACTGCTTAACCACAAGTTAATAAAAGTGGTGAAATATTTATTGATTTATATTACTAATATAAATTTTGACCCATATCATACATGTTGTCCTTGAATTAGCTTATCATAAAATGGCAAAAACAAAATAATAATTCAAAAAAAAAGTATTTATTTACAAGCAGATAAGCTTCACTTCACTTGTGACATTTCCTGCTTGATCGTAAGTACATCCTTTGTCTTTTTAAGACATAATGAGCACACAATTGTGTCACAATATGGACACTTTGAGCTCTCTTTTTTTTATTTTTTTTTTTGTTTCTTTGTTTTATATTGATTTTACCCTATAAACATTGCGGCAACAATGAGGGTAAAAGTCACAATCAAAGGTCATATATATATATATATCCATTCACTTTTAATTTATAGATTTCCGATCTCAACATTACCCTGTTCGAAAAAATTAACGGTTCAGGTAGCGGATAGCTGTTCAGGTAGCGGATAGCTGTTCAGGTTTAATTGTTACCGGATAGCTATTTAGATGAGCAGTTGAAATAAATATGTTCGATAAATTTAACTGTTGGGTTAGCTGATTAATGTAAATTGACATAAAAGTATATAGATAACTTCCAGAGGTAAAATTTTCAAAGGATATTTTTTGGTAAAAAATATGAAACGCTAGTTTTGAATGCAAAAATTCAAAAACGTTGCTTAAAGTACTAAACACTACTTAAAATACTAGTCAAAATACTATATTATCGAATACCAAAAATTACCTGATGAGTGTATTAACTTAGTCAAAATATCAAATGCTACCCAAAATGTTGTTGCCGAACATGCTCTAATTAGTTGTTTTTTTAAGTAATCTTTTTTACGATGATTGCATAAAGGAATTAGATCACCATATGAACACATTCCACATATTTGGATATTCATCATTGGTAAATGTTCAACTCTTTATTGCACATCACACCAAACCAAATTAAGTAAATGACCAACTGCTCGAAATTAGAAAGAACCTCTATCTTTATCGTGCGAAAAATTCTAGGGGATTAGCGTCCCTTCTACATTCAAATGTATATGATTACTCGGATTAAGTTTTATATATATATATATATATATATATATATGCAAAAAGTTATAGTGATTGTCATTATATGACAACTGTCACAATTAAAACAATTTTAAGTGTTCATTTATCATTTATTGATCTGAACCGTTGATTTTATTTTTGTTATTGAAAATCACAAAAAAATATGTAAATATTGATAAAAATAATTTTTATTTCACATTATTCCGTTGCTCTCAAGCTAGTTTGATCTAAGCGTTCATTTATCATTTATCTTTTAGGTATATTTTGTGATTTTTACAATATATTTTTAATATTTAAAAAACAAAATAAAATCAACAAGTAGGATCAATGTATTCCAAATGTACGCTCAAGATTTAAGAAATTATGATAGCTGTCATATAGCGACAACCACTATAACTGCATGTGTGTGTGTGTGTGTGTGTGTATATATATATATATATATATATATATATATATATATATATATATATATATAACCAACCTAATCTGGCTAGCCAATGCTCGACACCCAAAAACAAGAAATTATTTTTTATTTTTTAAAATATAAAAAAATTTAAAAGGATATGAATCCAGTACAATGGTATAAAAATCCGATATCTCATTGCAATAAAAAATCGATGCTATAACTCCTTCAGAAGAACTAGTATGATAATGTCTCTGGTACTTTAGACTATGCCATATATGCAACAGGCGGCTTGGTTCACCCTTCTTTTTCACTTAGGTGTAGGAATGAAATCATTAATTTTCATACTTAATATTTTGGGTCATATTTTTTTAATTGAGATCACATTCTTACATTATCACTCTAACCTTCAGGTGGAGATTTGAGTACACATTTGCATCCCCGCAAATTTAATATAAACCCGCAGCACTGAAATCGAAATTTTCTTATTTATGAGTTAAACCAAACAAATGATACTAGAAATTAAAAACCGTTCATATGTCCTCTTAATTTTATTCCTGATCTCATTCCATTTCGACCTTTTTTTACAAAAAAAAGAAACAAACGGGCCCAAGTAACTGAGGACTCTTGTTACATTGTACAATGGCCTTACATCAATACTACTGAATGCTTGCATCTTTCTTGATTTCTTGTATTAATTAATTAACTAACTAACTAACTAATTAATCTTATTCCATATATATACATAGAATGGATCATGACACCTAAGCATGCATGTCTAGCCAAATTTAACCCCCCCCCAAAAGAAAAAAGGAAAAAAAAATACTGAATGTATGGTGAGATTTATGCCTGACAAAAATTTACTCAATCCGATAACCTGACCCAAATTTGCATGAAAAAGAGAGTTTTGGACAAGATTTTGTGATAAGAGTCCGTTTAGGTCAACCGATTAGGATCGACCCGTATGAGTTGAGCTGATTTTTAAACATATGCAACTCTATGTAAAAAATCTATTTACCCAATACACATGCTGATTTTTTAAGAGATCCCAATATAAGGACAGTCGAAGCAGGAGCATATACTGCATTTAATTGAAACGTACTTGCCCAAAGGCAAGAGCAACACAACATCATAGAACAAAGGCCAACAACCTCATCCTCTGAGTTGGATAAACAATTGCCATTGTCGTAGATAAGAATATAAGTTTTCCACACTCGTATTGTTATTTTGATGTTCTGTTTTCTACAGTTCAGTTCCTCCTACTGCGCCACTGGCTCATTCACCATAACCAAATATTCTCCAACAAGGCACACGTTCGGGGGGGGGGGGGGGGGGGAATCAGACAAACTGATGAAATATTTAATGGCAGGGATCAGCACCATATGCAATTCGTGGTGCACGAATGACAGGGTGATCCTAGGATCTGTTTTCACAGACCGCAACCAGGTAATGGCTTCAAGCTGGTTGGGCATTCATCAACAGTCATCCTACAAAATTTCAGTCATTGAAAAGGTTCACTCATCAACCTATAATACAAGAAAATCACCAAGAGCCAATATCGAACCTGGTTTGAGGTAAGTCTAATGAGAGCCAGGATCGTTACCTGCCTCAACCACCAGCTCAGTGTTAAGAAGAAGAGACAGACTGCAAGCTCTTACCCACACCGCTTTCAGTCTCTCCTTTGAAGAAGTCCTGAAGTGCATACATTTGGATAGGGCTGGACTTCAAGCTCCTGATTGCTTCTGCAGTCACCAGGGCGCCAGCGACGGTTGTTATGATTGGAACCTTGTATGCTAGAGCCATCCTCCTTAGCTGCCTTCCATCTTTCTGGTCAAGTGCATCACCCGAGCTTGTGATCACCATCAAATGGATCTGCCCATTCGAAACCATGTCACCTGCATGGGGCCTACCTTCGTGCAACTTGAGAACCCGCTCAACAGGTATTCCTTCCAATTCTAGAACACGGGCGGTCCCAGAAGTTGCAACAATGTTGAATCCCAGCCCTAAGAAGGAACGTGCGATGGCTGGAAGGTGAGTTTTTGTCAGATCATTCAGACTCAGGAACACGGTCCCAGAAAATGGAAGCTTCTGCCCAGCTGCAATCTGTGCTAGGGCGAAAGATAAAGAGAAGTCAAAGGCAATGCCCATGACTTCACCTGTGCTGCGCATCTCAGGGCCCAATAACACATCGGAGCCTGGGAACTTCTCGAATGGGAGGACGGCTTCCTTGACTGATACATGTTTAGGGATGACCTCCTTGGTGAAGTTTAGGTCAGCAAGAGACTTCCCTGACATGACCAAGCAAGCATATTTAGCCAATGGGTGGCCTATTGCCTTTGATACAAATGGCACCGTACGTGATGCACGAGGATTTGCCTCGAGCAAGAAGACATCCCCAGAAGCAGTGATGGCGTACTGGCAGTTCATAAGCCCACAGACATTCAGCCGCTTGGCCAGCTTCGTGGTCCATGACCTAATGGTATCCAAACATGAAGCGGACACACTTTTGGTGGGCAGCGAGCAAGCCGAATCACCAGAGTGAACTCCAGCTTGTTCGATATGCTCCATTATCCCACCAATTACCACGTTACCAAAAGAGTCGGCCAAACAATCAACATCGATTTCAATGGCATCAGACAGGTACTTGTCGATTAGAACAGGTCTCTCGGGATCAACTTCAACAGCATTCTCCAAATAAGTAATTAATTTTTCGTCATTGTATACTATCTCCATTGCCCTACCACCAAGTACATAAGAAGGTCTCACAACCACTGGGTAACCTACATCTGCCGCAATTGCAAGGGCATCAGCTTCACTCCTGGCAATGCCCCCCTTTGGCTGCTCAATCTTTAACTCATCTAAGATGGCGTTAAATCTTTTTCTGTCCTCAGCTGCATCAATGGAATCAGGTGATGTTCCCCAAATTCTAACTGGGCCCGCCCCACTCGCACTCATAGGCTTGTATTCATCCAAATACTGCTGAATTGGCAACGCCAGCTTCAATGGCGTCTGGCCACCAAATTGCACAATAATGCCATCCGGTCGTTCAAGGTCAATAATGTTCAAGACATCTTCAACTGTAAGAGGTTCAAAATACAGCCGATCACTTGTGTCATAGTCTGTAGATACAGTCTCAGGGTTTGAGTTCATCATGATAGTTTCGTACCCAGCACTCTGCAAAGATATGGAAACAAGTTAGCAGTGTAGCATAAAACCAAATATATGTGCAAAAATATAATCACTGTAGCATTTGAAGGATACCCCCCCCCCCCAACCGAGAAAACGTACACCAAATGCCAGATAGCACTTAGTTCATAACCAGCTGGCAGCAACACAGCAGTCCAAGAAGACCAGTTCATAAATAAGGATAGAAAAATGGAAAAACCTGAAAAACAAAATTCAGATACTTACAGAGCTTCAGCAAGGTGACCATAGCAAGCATAAAAATTAATCCAATTAACTTCCAGGCAAAACATCACCTAGTTCAACAAATCCATAAGCTAAACATCCATCAGAAACCGGCCTACCACATGGTTTCGTGTAATGTGAGTACAAAGGACATGCTATACCCTGTCTGCAACCTACAAGGAAAATTTCTACATGGATGTTGGATATGGTAACAGAATGCAAGCAAACAAGGTAGTAGGAAAAGTCAGGATCTCTGATGACAAGTATGTCCATGAATGCATACATGAATCACAAAAGGTGTTTCACTACAACAAGCATATAAGCGAATTGAAAAGTGCCTAGCATTGCTGCAGTGGAATATTTGAATTTAACAACAAACCTGAAGAGCAAATGACGTATGACAGCAGCAGTAGTCAAACTCAATGCCCTGGCCTATACGATTTGGTCCACCACCAAGAATCAAAACCTTTTTCTTTTGGGTAGGAGATGATTCACACTCAAAATCATAAGAAGAATACATGTAAGGAGTGTTTGCCTCAAATTCTGCAGCACAGGTGTCAACACGTTTATAAGCAGGAGAGACACCAAATGAAAGCCTCTTCAACCGCACTTCTGTCTCCGTGGTTTTGGTCGCAAAGGCAATCTGTTTATCACTGAAACCTCTTTTCTTTATCTCAGAGAAATCATCCTTTGTCAGATCAGACAATTTCCGAGATAAAAGGTATTGCTCCACATCTACTAGTTCTTTAAGCTGTGTGAGAAACCATTTATCTATGAAACTCAACTCATGAATCTCATCAACCTTCATTCCTTTCTTCATGGCAGCATAAACAGCATGGATGCGGTCAGGATTTGCAACACGGATGTTGTACTTCAACTTCTCCCAATCCCAATTCAATTCCTTTATCTGAGCACATCCCCATCCCGAGTAGCCAAGTTCTAGAGATCTAACTGCCTTCTGAAATGACTCCTGGAATGTGCGGCCTAACGCCATAGCCTCACCAACAGACTTCATTTGAGTTGTCAGCGTAGGCTGAGAACCTGGGAATTTCTCAAATGCAAATCGTGGTATCTGTACAGTGATACGTTAGGAAGGATTCGAAAGAGGGAGAAAATATAAGATGCCCAAATTGACTGATATGAAGATGAAGGGGAAAAAAAGAGAGAGAGAAAATAATCAAGTTCAGTGATCTGCATTGCCAGTCACTGCTTCTGTGGCTGAATATTAACACCATCCTCCATGCATAAAGTTTGCATCAACAGAAACAATTAAAAGAGTTAATTCACCATCTCTGTCTTATATCGTTAAAACATACAATTGCAAGGCTCAACTACATGTGATGCTCCGTTCTACTATTTCCTCCTCCAAAGCTAAGATCGCAGGGAGGAAGAAAAGGCATTTATAGGACTAAATATCAATTTTTTTTCTTTGTCTTTTCTTTCTTCCTTTTTTTTGGGGGGGGGGGGGGGGGGAGGAGCTGTGGCTGGAGAAGAGGACATGCAAGAATAAGTTCCAGAGTAAGATACTGACCTTTGTTACAACATAATCAATTGAAGGTTCAAAACTTGCAGGAGTTTTCTTGGTGATATCATTCGGAATCTGATCCAATGAATACCCAACTGACAACTTGGCAGCCATCTTTGCAATTGGGAAACCAGTAGCCTTAGAAGCCAATGCAGATGATCTCGACACCCTAGGGTTCATCTCAATTACCATCACTTCACCATCCTCAGGATTCACAGCAAACTGAACATTCGACCCACCACACTCAACTCCAATTTCCCTGATGATAGCAATGGAGTAATCCCTGAGCCGCTGATACTCCTTATCTGTCAAAGTCTGAGCAGGGGCAACTGTAATCGAATCTCCAGTATGAACTCCCATAGGATCAATATTCTCAATAGAACAGATAATAACCACATTGTCAGCTAAATCTCTCATGACCTCAAGCTCATATTCCTTCCAACCCAACAAAGATTTCTCCACCAACACTTGACTGGTCAAGCTAGCAGCCAACCCCGACTTGCAAATCGCCTCGAATTCCTCCTTATTGTAAGCAATCCCTCCACCAGTCCCACCTAAGGTAAAAGCAGGCCTAATAATCAAAGGGAATTCCCCTATCTCCTTAGCAATCTCAAGACACTCCTCAACAGTAGTCCCAATACCCGAAGGCGGCGTCTTAATCCCAATATTCTTCATGGCTTGCCTAAACAACTCCCTATCCTCAGCCTTCTTAATAGCCTCAAGCTTTGCCCCAATCAACTCAACCCCATATTTATCCAGAGCCCCACTTTCAGCCAATGCAACAGCCAAATTCAGAGCAGTTTGGCCACCCATCGTGGGCAATAAAGCATCAGGTCTCTCCTTTTCCAAAATTTGTTCAACTAATTCAGGGGTTAAGGGGGTAACATAAGTTCTATCAGCAAGTTCAGGATCAGTCATAATAGTAGCAGGATTAGAATTTACCAAAACAACTTCATACCCTTCTTCTTTCAAGGCCTTGCAAGCCTGAGTACCCGAGTAATCAAACTCACAAGCTTGCCCAATGACGATTGGACCAGCACCCAAAATCATTATCTTCTTCAAATCAGTTCTCTTGCCAGTTGGGGCCCCCTTTGCACCGTCTTTCACGGCAAGTTCGCTCCTTATGGAGGTTGCCCATCTCCTGGATTTGGATCCCCATAACTGTTTGATTGAAGGGTGAAACTGGAAGTTTAGAGAAGATGAGGAAGAACCCTTGTTTGAATGAAAAATGGTGAAATGGGAAAAGCTTGATTTGGGCAAACATGGCCTTTTGGGGGTTGGAAGTGAAGGTGAAATCAATTTGTCAGAGACATGATGGATGCAATAACCCATTTTTGAGGAGGGAGTTGAGTTTCTCGAGCAGTGAAGACTGAGGGAGTGAGAAGGGGCTAGGAGAGCGGCTAGAGACGAGAGAGACAGAAGGGTTTTCGGAAGAGAAAAGAGGGGTTTTGAAGAGACTGTATTCTGGGAAAGAAAAAGAAAAAGAAAAATACTGCAATGAGTATTGATGCTACACCATTATGCAGACAGAATAGGATCAGAACAAATTACAAAGAACATCTCTACTAATCACACAGTGCCAAGTGCTTGGAACCCCCCCAAGAAAAAGAAAAAGAAAAAGATGCCAAGTCGCCATGGACATCGATTATGTGGAATGCCAAGTTTTCACACATATCCATTTTGGTAATGTAAAGTTGTGGCGGCAAGTAGGAATGTGGCTAGGTTCCTTGTTCAAGATGATTACTACGATTGCATGTATAGAGTGGAATGAACAAAATTTCATCTTGTTATGTGCGAATTTTTTTGTTTTTTCTAAAGTAGGGAATATGTGATTAGTTAATAATAATATAATTATTGGAATCAGCCTTTCTATAGATAGAAATGTCGGTAGAGATAAAGTTGTCTACATCTGATTCTCTGCATATCCCGCGGAAGGGGGATCCACACTGAGAGATGTTGTTGATAATAATATGATTAGTTGATAATAACAAGAAGGTCAGATTCTTATTTGTTTCTTTGTGTTATCTTTTTTGGAGCTTACATAAGGTTAAAGTTCTTAATAATATGACTGCATATTTATATATTTGTTCTTTTCATTAGTAAATAAGAGTTAAAAAAATAAAAAGATTGGTAAGAGTTAGGAAAAATTGGGAAGGAATGAGATTCTTTTAGGAGAATCAGGAAAGGGTGGAAAGAATAAAAAAGGACAGCCCGGTGCACAAGCATCCCGCGTTCACGCAGGGTCCGGGAAAGGGCCGCACCCCAAAGGGTGAATTGTAGGCAACCTAACCTGACTTTGTCAGTGGCTGATTCCACGGCTCGAACCCATAACCTTTTGGTCACACGAAGACAACCTTACCGTTGCTCCAAGACTCCCCTTCTTAAAGGGTGGAAAGAATAGAGAAATTATTTTTTAGGGAATAAGAACGAACAAAAAGAATATGAGCGATCGGGAAAGATTAGTAAAGATCGAAAAGAATTAAAAAAAATTAGTAAAAGTTGGTAAATTGTTATTTACGGACGAAAAGAACATGCATATATATACATAGAAGAAAATTAAAGAAAAAATTGAATATTTCTTATTCGTCATTATTGATGATCAATGTAAGATCATCTTTCATTGCTAGAATTAGCAGATAACTTGCCTACAATATTTTCGAAAAATCTACAATTTGATGTCAACACTTCTAAATAAATATATATTGGAGTTTATGAAGAAAAATAATCATTCATTATACATCTTGTGAAGCAATTGGAGATAAGATTGCTATTGAGGAACTAGTTTTCACAACATGATCGTGTTTGCTTGCTAACTTTCCCATTGTTTTGCAAGCAAATTACAAAAGGCAACACACATTACACAAATTCTAATATGAGATAGTCTCACCGTAATTTATCGTGAGACCGCTTATATGGTAAGTCATTTTCTTTTAAATTTGGGAGGCGGTTAGTGAGTGTGTGAGACGTCTTACATTATAAATCATCATGAGACAATCTCACACAAGACTTATTGCACACATTATGATGCAATACCATGTCTTGTTAATCATTTGCCTGTAATTCATTAGCATTGTTTACTTTCGTTCTCATCTTAAACGATGACAAAGAAAAAAGGAGTTCTTTTTAATTGTCTTTTATTCCTTTCCTTTTTACATCAATTTTCTTTCAATTTAAGTACACTATAAATTGTATAGAATTTTCAATTTCACTCACAGATTCCAATCTTCCTTATTTTGTTTATGAAGATAGAACAAAGTAAAAATAATGGCACCCAAAAAAAAAACACAAAGGTAAAAACAATAGTAATAAAATTATATAAGGAATTTAGAAAAATCTTATTTTTCCGTCGGGTCGTGCTCTATAGAAATGCACCAAAAAAACATAGTGAAGAGAACTTAGAAGTCATAACCTGAGAAATATAAATTGAAAAATCATGTTTTTCCCAGATGTGCATCTAGAAGTTGTTGGGGTAGGTTGAATAAGACAAGGCAACCCCATAGTCCCCCAAAAACACACAAAGGAAGAGCAAACTACCAGGAAACAGACGAAAGATTTGAGGATTGAGAACATGGTCTACTTGTATATGTCTCACCACAAGAATCATATACATCATGAAGAACCCATATCAACAGTGTGTAACATTACATGAGGATGAACACTGCTCCCTAAACTAGCATATCTAAGTCAAACAGTAATTCAGGGTGATTTATCAGGCCATGTACCCAAATCGCCGCATAGTCTCCACACAGACACCCGAGCTGTCCCATCACCGGTGAAGAAAAGGCCTCTAGATCCAATCTCAATTGCTCTGACTAAGATCTTACCTTGTAAATACCCTGCCTCTCTCAATGAATCTACATCAATGAAATCAGAAACCCTCATTGACAAAATATATAATGGATGGAAGATAAGTATGCAAGGAAACAAAAAAGGAAAAGAAATAAGAATCATTCAGATACTCGTGCACACTATTGTCTTTGCAAGAGCAGAACAGGATTGGTTTGCCCTGGGCATCAGAGTATCAGACACACCATGCAGAGAAAGAATGCCTTGAAAACAAGAGACTTATTTCAGACAGAATATTTTCAGTGTATCCCTCACTATTAGCATGTTTAGTAACGCTACAGAAGAGCAGAAAACAAATGAAGGCATAATCTCCTTGTCATTTTTGACAATCGATTGGGATGGAGCAAGACATCTTAGATATATAAGCATCACGGCATTGACAAAACTCAAGGTAAACAAGCAGGATAGCAGCAGAAACTGGATGAGATGACATATATGCTCCTTGTTATGAGTGTAAGCAACGACCAGATCTCCAGCTTCAGTTGCAGCCCATATCTGCATGGAACGAAAAATAAATTGCAAGAGAAATGCAAGTTACATCAGATGGATTGAGGATAACTATTGCCAAAAGGGCAAAAGGAGGCAGCTTTAAGGTCAGATCCAAGGAACAGGACAGCAGATATCGATCCCAACAAACCATGGACATCACAACTTCGGAATGCTGACAGCGCAACCAATGCACTTATATTCTGTGAAGCTCGGTTTAACCCACCTTTTAGAGGACAGCAATCCGTCTCCCCAGAAGCTCGGTTTTTGGAGGTAATTGAACACCTGAAGGACTAAAGGAGTCTGCAAAATTATGATCACTCCTTGGCCCTTTAGTTCGTTGATATAAAATCAACCCCTCTGATAAGGATTGAAATGAGTAAGCCTAAAAAAAGGCAGTCATCTCGCCATTTCCATAAGTCATAACCACCAAATAGTTGTTGGAAAAATGAAAATAATAGCTGCTAGAGGGACACGGAGACGACCTGTGTCATGATATGAACCACTGACCTGAAATCTTAATTCACTCGACTTAGGTGCAAATCGTTATGGCGAAGAGCTCCCCAAGGTTTAACACAGCTGGCTTCACACTCGTGCACTTGAGGGAGAAGCTTTGGAGTATAGCAGATTGTATACCCAAGAAGTAGAGAGGAGAAGAGAGAATTTGTTTTCTGTGTGTTCTACAGAGTTGCAGTAGAGTCCTTTTTATAATGGACTGGAGTAGAGAAAACTGTCAACCAAGCCATAAAGAAAGGCGTGAAACAGGGGCAGAAAATCAGGAGAGAATAATGTAACTGAAGCATTAATGGGGAGAGGATCATGGTGATTAAGGCAGAGATGGAGGAGGACTTAGTGAACTAGCCGTTAGGATTACGACAGCTCATACGCAATTAGTCCTCTCGAAAATTCCTCTAAAAAATATAGTGTAAGGCCCAAGCCCAAGCCCACAGCCCACGTCGCGCCGCGCCGGGACCGGAAGGGCTGGCGGGCGGCGGCGCGCGCGCGCGCGCGTGTGGCAGCCCAAGTCCCCTCAATCCCCTTAAAACATGGCTTCTAGTTATTCGACAAGTGCAAGAAGAGTGGAATATATAAATTCTTTAAGCCACTCCCAAAGGTTCCATGTGGGACAACAAAAGAGATAGAGAGAGTAAGTAAACACCCTTTTGGGGTGTCATTACTCCAACAATCCCCCACTAATGGCACACAAAAGGAAAAGAAGAATGAAAAAGATTTCCTGGGCAATGAGGGTCGGATACTTAAGTATCAATGTCTTACGATTGAATTGATACGTAGTGAAGAGAGGCAACATCTAAGTCTGACAAGTAAACTTAGTCTTGAACTTGTTAGACTTTGAATGAGGCCCTCCCGACACATATCAACCCTAAAATATGTACACTCCGCGATAACCACTTGCGCTTTTAGGCCCATGCGCATACCTTAGATCTCATAAGTGCTCTAGAGAGACAGACCCTGTCTCTCATAGAAGGCGGTCAAACCTTCATACTTACTTAGGTAATTCCATCAGTCTACCTCTACTTAGACCACCATATCATGGCTTGGAATTATTAAGAGCGTATGTTAGTTCAACCTCTTGTAGAGTGATGATAAATTCATCAAGTGCTTCTCTATAGCACCACCATAATAGGCTATGGATTCATTAATGTGCTTCTCTATAGCACAAGCACTACCACTCGCCATAGGGATGGGAAGTAGTGCAGTTGGAAGATTAATATGGCTTCGTTTGACCACAAATGGGTATCCACCATATCTCTTCATTCCATGGGCTTTAGCCCCATCCCCCTCGACGTTTCAAGAACTACTCTTCTTGGCAATCCCTTTGTAAGAGGGTCTGCCAAGTTTTTCTCGGATCTCACATATTCCAAGGAGATAACACCATGCTTCAGCAATTGCTTTACCGCACCATGTCTAATACGGATATGTCTCTTTTTTCCGTTATAGACACTGTTGTGCGCAACTCCAATTGCTGCTTGCGAGTCACAATGCAAGGAGATGGGAGTTGATTGTTTCCTCCACAATGGTATGTCAGTCAGGAGATCCTTGAGCCATTCAGCTTCTTGGCCTGCCAACTCAAGAGTAATAAACTCAGATTCCATGGTTGAGCGAGCTATACATGTCTGTTTTGCAGACTTCTATGAAATAGCTCCTCCACCCAAAGTAAAAACATAACCACTAGTAGAGCTTACTTCATCGTTATCAGCAACCCAATTTGTATCACAAACACCTTCCAGTACAGCAGGAAATTTACAAAAGTGTAAACATCAATCCATAGTACCTCTAAGGTATCTTAACAAACGATGAAGTGCATCCCAATGTTCTTTAGCAGGATTATGAGCGTACCTACTTAGTCTACTAACAGCATATGCAATGTTAGGACGAGTGGAGTTCATGAGAAACATCACACTCCCTATTATCTTAGCATATTCAATTTGAAACACACTAGGTCCTCTGTTCTTTTTAAGATGTATGCTAGGGTCATAGGGAGTTCTTACAGGTACCACATCAAAAGAGTTAAAATTTTTCAACACTTTCTCAATGTAATGAGACTGACTTAAGGAAAAAACACTCTTGGTTTTTATAAGTTTGATCCCCAAGATAACATCTGCTTCTCCTAAATCTTTCATTTCAAAGAGAGAAGACAGAATTCTTTTAGTCTCATTGATGGCACAAAGGTTGGTACCAAAGATCAGCATATCATCCACATACAAGCATATAATCACATAATCAGATCCAAACATTTTGGAATAAATACAAGAATCTGAGTTGTTAACAGTAAAGCCATTTTTCTCTAAAGAACTAGCAAATTTCTCATACCACTGTTTTGGGGCTTGCTTTAGATCATAAAGGGATTTTCTTAGTTTGCATACTTTGTTCTCCTGACCAGGGACCTCACACCCCTTAGGTTGTGGCATATAAATTTCTTCGTCTAAGTCCCCATTGAGGAATACTGTTTTGACATCCATCTGATGTACCACAAGATCATGGATAGCAGCCAAAGCAACTAGACTTCTGATTGTTGCAATTTTGGTCACAGGAGAATAAGTATCAAAGAAATCAATTCCCTTCTTTTGGTCAAAGCCTCTAATGACTAATCTAGCTTTGTACCTTTCAATAGAGCCATCCGTCCTAAGTTTCTTCTTGAAGATCCATTTACTACTAATGGGTCTACAACCCTTAGGCAAGTCGGTCAATTCCAAGTTTTGTTTGATTCAAGGAAATCTATTTCACTCTTAATAGCTTCCTTCCAGAAATTAGCATCTATAGACCTCATAGCCTCTTGGTAGGTTTTGGGATCTTCCTCAAGTAAGTAAAGAGACACGAGTTCATCGGTCAAAGCATCAATGTCAAAATTCTCAAGGACTTCTACCAGAAAAGACGTGATAAAGTCAGGGCCAAAACTAGTTTCAATCCTCTGTCTCTTGCTTCTTCTAGGTTCAGTTCCCAAGTCTCTAACACTAGAGCTAGAAGCAGGCAAGTTCACATGTTCAGATACAGTATTAAACACAGTATGAGACACATTCCTTTTCAAGGGAAAAACATGCTCAAAGAAATCAGCATCTCTATACTCCGAAATAGAGAAGTCAGATAAAGACATAAATCTATATGCAGCACTGTTTTGAGCATAACCAATAAAGACAGCATCAAATGTCTTGGGGCCGATGTTTGAACGTTTATGACTAGGTAGTGCAACTTTGGCTAAACACCCCCACACTTTTAGATAATTCAGGTTGGGAGCATACCCTTTCCACAATTCATATGGGGTTTTATCTAACTTCTTGTGGGGAACTCTGTTGAGTATAAAACAAGCTGTTAAGACAGCCTCCCCCCACATGTTATCAGATAAACCAGAACTAACAAGTACGGCATTCATCATATCTTTAAGGGTACGATTTTTCCGTTCAGCAACACCATTTTGTTGAGGAGTGTAAGGAGCGCTAGTCTCATGTATTATGCCATTTTTCTCACAGAAGGTAGTCAAAGAATTGGTGTCATATTCCCCACCTCTGTCAGACCTAAGTCTTTTGATTTTTTGATCTAACTGATTCTCAACTTTGGCTTTGTACTTTAAGAACTGTTCCTCAGCCTCATCCTTAGACTTAAGGAGATAAATCTTGGTATATCTGGAGTAGTCGTCTACAAAGGTAATATACCATTTCTTTCCACCCTTACTTATAGTATTCTTAAAGTCTGCTAAGTTTGAATGTACTAGTTCTAACAATTCTGTTTTCCTGGTTGTTACAGTTTTAAAAGGCTTCTTGGCAAATTTTGCTTCAACACAGACTGAACACTTAGAACAATTTTCAGTATTCACATTTGGAATTAAATGCATGTTTCTAAGTCTTTTCAATGAAGCAAAATTAACATGTCCAAGTCTACCATGCCACAAACCGGTAGACTCAGCAACATAAACGGAATTGGTAGTAGTTTCATTATTAATTTGCGCAACAGCATTCAAAACAAAGAGTCTCCCACTACGATACCCCTTCCCAACGAAGTCCCTATTTTGCATGATAACAACTTTACCAGCTTCTTGCACAATTTTAAGGCCAACCACGTCAAGAAGGGTGCTAGAAACCAAGTTTGTACGAAGGGAAGGGACAAATAAGACATTACTTAAAGACAACATTTTTCCAGAAGTAAATTTAAGTAAAATCTTCCCTTTACCCTTGACAGCAGCTATAGAAGAGTTGCCCATGTAAACACATTGTCCATCAGCAACCTCCTCAAAGTCAGTCATGAGTTCCTTGTTGGCACAGAAATGCCTTGACGCTCCAGAATCTAGGATCCATTCTGACAGATTATGGACCAGATTTGCCTCCACGGTGGTAACCGCACAAATAATCTCATTGTCCTCGGTTTCAGCCATGTTGGCAGTAGGTGTTGCAGACTTGTGTTTGGCTTGGACTGTCCCTTTCCTTTGATTGCATTGATAGGCCTTGTGTCCAAGCTTGCCGCACACATAGCACACCACCTTGGGCTTCTGAATCCTTTTGTTAGCAGGATTTTGATTCTTAATATTTTGAGTTGGCTTTTGAAATTTCTTCCCTTTACCTTTGAACCTATCTTTGTTCGTTTGCACAGCAGATTCAACCAGGTTAGAACTAACAGAATTTAAAGAAAGGGAAGACATCTTATCTTTCAGCCGGTTTGCCTCCTCAGTCCGCATATGGCTGATTAACTCCTGCAGTGTGAGATCTTTCTTCTTATGTTTGAGGTGGTTTCTGTAATCGCTCCAGGATGGTGGAAATTTTTCTATCAGCACGTTGGCTTGGAGGATTTCGCACATCCTCATGCCTTCTGCTAGAACTTCAACACACAAGTTTTCGTAGACGTGAACTTGTTCCATGATGGGTTTGTCATCCATGATCTGAAACTGTAGCCATTTACCGACGACATATTTTCTTTTCCCTTTATCATCTGAACCATATTTTGTCTCAAGTTTGGTCCAAATGACCTTGGCAGATTTAAAACTTACAAACAGATCAAACAAAGGGTTAGACATATTATTTAGTAGATAACTGCAAGCCAGTTTATTATCCCTCTCGAATTTCTTCTTTATGGCTTCATCAAGAGGAACAAAAGGAGTTTTAAGAACCATAGGAGTTACAGGTTCAGAATCAGTAACTGTGTCGCCTTCATCAGGGAGATCAGTAGTGAACACGTAGTCGATCTCAAGTTGCTCAAAGCAAAGAAGTAATTTTTGAGACCAACGTTTATAATTGGTTCCATCAAGAGGTTCAATTTTGTAGAGTTCGGGGAGAGTTTTTGGAGCAGCAGCCATTGCATTAAGCTTTCAGATTGTTGGAAAAATAAAAATAATAGCTGCTGTAGGGACAAAGAGACGACCTGTGTCGTAGTATGAACCACTGACCTGAAAGCTTAATTCGCCCGACTTAGGTGCAAATCGTTATAGCGAAGAAGCTTCTCAAGGTTTAACACAGCTGGCTTCGCACTCGTGCACTCGAAGGAGAAGCTTTGGAGTATAGCAGATTGTATGCCCGGGAAGTAGAGAGGAGAAGAGAGAATTTGTTTTCTGTGTGTTCTACAGAGTTGCAGTAGAGTCCTTTTTATAATGGACTGGAGTAGAGAAAACTGTCAACCAAGCCATAAAGAAAGGCGTGAAACAGGGGCAGAAAATCAGGAGAGAATAATGGTGATTAAGGCGGAGATGGAGGAGGACTTAGTGAACTAGCCGTTAGGATTACGATAGCTCATACGCAATTAGTCCTCTCGAAAATTCCTCTAAAAAATATAGTGTAAGCCCGCAGCCCGCGCCGGGCAGCGGCGGCGCACGCGTGTCAACCCAAGTCCCCTCAACCCCCTTAAAACATGACTTCTAGTTATTCGACAAGTGCAAGAAGAGTGGGATATATAAATTCTTTAAGCCACTCCCAAAGGTTCCATGTGGAACAATTAAAGAGATAGAGGGAGTAAGTAAACACCCTTTTGGGGTGCCATTACTCCAACAATAGTTGTAGTGAAAAGCGGCTTCCATTGAGCCACCATAGACATAATAGGGAGATTAAGGTTCCAAGCAAGCCATGTATGAAAAGATTGATAGCGCGAAGAATATATCATGAAACTTATGTTGAACTATTAACCTTTCCTAGACAACTCCAGCAAGTTCAATTCTCAATCACGTAGGAGATGTAGAATCAGAGAGCTTTCTTTAGCAGCACCATATATTTTGCATGAAAGATACAATGTAAGGCCTCTAGCAAATCGGCTCACATTTGACATATATAATTCTGTGGTCTAATTTCATCAACGTTGTGATTGACCGCGCCAGCTTTTTTTGGGGGGGGGGGGAAGGCAGTTCATTTAGAGCATCTACACCGTCTGGAATGTGTTTCACTTCGTCTACTCGTGCTCCTCTTGGATTGGCAGTTTGGCACCCATGAAGGACCATGGTAGAGTTTCAAACCGCAAACCACTTCTTTCTTTATTTTATTTTTACTTTTTTCGCTTTAAAATTAGTTTTTCTCTTGTTTTGGCTCAAAAAAAAAGGTTGAGTGATGTAAAGTGGGTTCATGAATAATATTTTATTTGGTAGTCTAAAGTGGTAGTCCTTGCATTGTAAAATGCGAGGAAATAAAATTCAAGAATTAGCATGATGTGAAGGCCAGGACAGACCCCCACTAGATGATCCAGAATATGGATCATGCATTGGGGATACTCCAGCTGATTTTCGGTTCTATTGTTTGTAGTATTGGCCTTTTCACATTCTAACAACAAGCATTTTTTTTATTTTTTGGTTTTTCAACAAGAACCATAAAAATTAATGTAGACAGAAGTCGAACCCAAAACTCTACCAATTGCTCACCAATAGGGGGTACAACATGGGATGCCCTCTAATGGAGATGTTGGCCCTATTTGGTAAACAGCTGTTAGCTATTAGCTATTTATGTTAGCTGTTAGTTGTTTCTATTAGCTGTTTATATTAGCTATTTTTAGAAAAGTTATTTGGCAAAAATTAGTTGTTTTTCAAAAAATATGTTGATAAATTTTCATTTATATCCTTATTTATGAATTAGTTTTTAATAAAATGCATGTAATTTTTCCAAACTTATGGACAATTATATCATTTCCACAAAAAGCTCTTCTCAAAAGACTAGTGAGAATAAATTTTTCAAAAAGAACTTTTTGGGGTCAAATAGCTATTGCAAACAGCTCTTTATCAAACATCATTTAACTGTTTGACATGGTCAAAACAGCTAAAACACTCCCAAACAGCTACTTTTCCCCAAACAGCTGTTATTACCACACCCCCTTTTTCTTTATTCTAGGTGTGAGCAGTAGGTTTTCACTTATACCTTCACAATATATATTTTCACTTAGTATGCACAATAACTAAAATCTTCAACATTTTCTTATTGATTTTTCTTGAATTAAAACAATAGCTAAAATCTTCGACATTTTAAATCTGACAATATCACAATATATATTTTCACTTAGTATGCACTTACTCTTTTCAAATAACCCACCTAATTTCATTTTCTCTACCACAATCCTTTGGGACTAGAAATCTAAAACCCTATACCTTTTCTATAAGAACAGAGCAGATTAACAAGAACAAGAAGGGAGTACTATCACAACCAACATCACTAAGTTATTCTTAGAACAAGGGCCTTTTTTCTTGATCATCATCTTCTTCATTCATCAATTGGTTCGCGTTATCCTCCCTCGAAGGAGCTTCAGCCTTTTTAATGGAGAGCGGGATTGAAGCTCGTTTCTGGGATTTGTCGTTCTCGGGCAAAAGCTTCAGTATGATTCCCATGGCAATCAACAACAGTCCGGTTCCATGTTGCTCTGTCAAAGGTTTAGTGAAGAGGAGGTATGATAGCAGCAATGTCACTGCCTTTCTCGCCGTTGTAACCTGAAAACCCAATCAATTCATAAGATCAGAGTTCTTGCAATACTATGTTTGCTCGATCAATGTGATTCTATGGTACTTGGACCCAGGAACAAGTTTATTTTATGGGTGTTTGAACTAGGCTTGGCATAACGATAGCTTGGTCAGACTCATCTGAGATTATTATGTGTCCAGAAGATATTCGCATCTATGGTTGGTTTGTTCACTAAGCTTGCCAAGATAATACACTTGACATTGGAGGAGTAAATTTGGGCAACTCTAGTACGAGTCTAGTCTAACTTGGTTGCCTTATTTCATGCCCGAGTTGGGTCTGGTTTCAAGTTTGAGTTGGGTAATCGGGTATGAGTCAATTTTTGTCTCAGGTACCCATGGTAGTTTATAATCAAGCCTGAGGTAAGTAGGCTGCAAGTGTCATACATTAATCAAGGTTTTAAGAAAGCCGAGACAAAGATAATTTGAGGTATAGTGAAGAATATTAATCCATGTAAATATATACAAACACAAGACTCCGTCAGAGAAATTGACAAAAAGAGTCTGAGCAAATGAAAATTATATACCATGGCTGTGGTTGCAGCACCGAACAATGCGATGAGAGACAAGACAGAGACTTGACCAATAAAGGTAGCCATGGCTTCAAAAACCAACACACCATAAACATAGGGATGCTGCATAGGGTGAGCGAAATGTGTCAAGCAATCAAACAAAACCAGCCAAATACGTCAAGCAATCCAACAAAAACTGCTCACCGAAATCGGAAGTTTACCTGAGAGCATGATGTCCATGCTCTGAACAATTCCCCGGTCAAAACCATGGGTGGGATCAACATTGGCAAACCAACCACGGTTGAACAGAAAAGCATCTCCATCTGCATGGATAAAGTGAAAGAGAATCAAAAAATCTGGAAGTTGAATCACATTAAACGTGCTCCATGAATAGAACTGGAAAAACAGTCCTGTACTTTATTACTCGATACCAATTGAGCCGGGACCATACTCGATCCGGGACCCTCAAATAGTGCAGCCCCATTTTGACCTCAACCCAAATTCCCCCGGCCTGAAATTTCTTACCGATGTCACTTGCATTTCCAAGACTAACTTACGAGACCAACCAACAACAAATCCAAAATGGACCTGAGCTCGAGATAACAACTCGAACATGACTTAATGAGAAATTAATGCAATGCATTTGCCAGTTTTGTCTATGAATTAAACTAACATAAGGAAGTGAGAGCCACCTGAGTGGTTTCAGGGTTCATGGTAAAGATCGCCTCTTGCAAATTCCCAAGGAAGGAGTCCATGATTAGGGCGCCAGTTATCATCACAACACCGATGATGCTGAAGTTTGGAGATGTTTGTGCATCTGCCAATGTGAAAAGGATCAAGCCCACCACTAGAAGTGTGGCAGATACATACTCATGTAGAGGGTATTTTCTCCTTAAACCTGGTATGAAAGCACCCATTATCATCACGGGCAAAACCTGTTGATGGCGAAATCACAAAATCCATGAGCACTACAAGTGTTGGAAATGAGCCTTCCAAGAGGAGAGATAAAAGTGTTACACAATTTTTGGCGACGCGGTCCAGCAACCAAAATAATAATTAAGGAAAAGCACCAAGGCCCCAGATTGTTTTTGTTCTGCACTTTATTGTTCAACAAACTAAGAAGGAAAGAAGTCACAATCACCTTGAACTGAAAAGTTCTTACATTACAAACCCATATCATTACTCCATCTCAATTCTCAAGATGACTTTCATTTGCTTGAATTCTATGGTCCACAAATATACTTCACACAACTTCATCTAGACTATCTAGGAATCTATAATGATTTTTGGATTAAAACTTTTTAAATTCTCAAATTATATCTCATATAAGAAAAATACGACCAAAATATCTATCAGCACATTAAATCCTTTATGAGATGACCTCATAAAATCAATTTTATGAGACCGAGCTCTTTTTAACTGGGCTTTTTTGTGGTCCAAACATTTACTTGTTATATCTTACAATTTTTTAGGTGATCTGTTCCCATGGTGTCACCCGAGATAAGCTTAGCTGGGAAGACATATATGGAACTGAAAAAAGCAAATATGTAATGAAGGTAACGAACAAGGAGTTGATTTTTATGCAAATTAGATGGGACTTACCTTAGTGGACTTGAACATAATTTGAGCTGGATAATTAAGAAAAGCCAATGAGCCTTTGGTGAGTCCATGAGAACCCATGAGCACAGCAGATAGTTTCACATAAGTCTTCCATGGGTTCACCATTTGCTTGGTGGTGAACCCATTCAAGTAGATTAATGCTAGGTACACAAACCCCTGAACAAATGTGAAGTACCAACCATAGCTGAAACAACAAAATTTAAAAGAAACACCAATTACCCACCAAAGTTTACCTAAATAGATTAATGCCCTCAAAATTAAATGACAAAATAGCAGTGCCCAGATTGAGAAACTCGCCTAAATTGGAGCCTGTTGTATACATATTCCTGTAATCAGCAAAATACCCAGTTCAAAATTTGGCCAGAACCACACCCAAACAAATAAAAATTAAAACAGAAACCCTTTTTTTCCCCCCACTCAAAGATACAAGGGGAAAATTCTTGTTAATGTGACATTAAACAATTGAAAACATAGATTACATGAAGATGATTTAGTCATGCAGGGCATGCAAGATTCTAATCAATGGAAATCAGGGATATAATATAAAAACAATTAGTATAAACAACACAGTGAAATAAAACACCAGAAAATTGCAGAGCCAGGCTGTTACAGATCTCACATACAGCCAAAAATGAAAAAAGGGGCAAAACCCAGTAAGTGAAATTCTCTGCTTGGTGATCAAGAAAAATGCAGGGGAAAAAAAATTCGAGGGTGCAAAAAAAAAAACGCAGCAAACCCACATCTGTTTTCCGGGAAATTTATCAGAAATACATGGAATCGAGAGAGGGGGGGGGGGGGAGACAGAGACCTCGCAGATGCCATTAATAAGGTAGCCGAAGAAGAACCCAGATGAGCAGATGACAAATTGATGCCATTTGGGTCTGCTAGTTAGGGATATCCCAAACAGAGACCGAGTTTGTTCTTCATCGTTCTTCATCTTCTTTTTCCTCCTCTGCTTTTACACCCAGAAAAATGAATTCTCAGAAATCAAAACACAATCAGGCTCTTATCTGATTAGATGGGCAAGTTTGAAGTGTAGAGATAGAGAGAGAGAGAGAGAGAGAGAGAGAGATGGGGTTCAGTGAAGCTCTCTATGAGTTTCAACCGTGGGGTTTGCTTCTCTGTTTTAGAGAGAGAAAGTGAGAGAGGTGAAATAGAAGCAGAACTCGGCGGAAAAAAACAAAAAGAAAAGAAAGATGACATAGGCACCTGAGCTGGTTATAATAAATTGCGTAAATACAGGAATTCGGTGGATAAATAAAAGATTTTCTTATCTGTATCTCAAAATTAGTGATTTTGTTTTATTTAAATTAAAAATCAAACCGGATTCAGTGATATTAAAATTTCATAACAATCTTGCACCAAATATATATATATATATATATATATACACACACTAATCATTGTTGAAATTAGAATTCAAAGCTTAGAACATAAAATGAAACACCAAGTGAGGAAACCTTCAGTTATAATTTGCTTCCAATTCCACTCCATTTCTATTTTAAATCGTTCATTTTCTTATGTAAACTTCCCAGTCATTCCACAGTATATGGCTCAAGTAAACACAGAGAGAGTTTTCAAACCCCCCCAAGAAAAAAAAAAAAGAAAATGAACTGATCAGTTGCATGTTTTCCTTGCGTGTTTTTGTGAATTTGAAAGGGATAGATTAGTTGTGCGTTCTTGAAAGGACATAAAATGAATTTCGACCTTTTAAATGTAATCTTTTACATTGGAAGAAGATCTTGCTGAAGAATATTATACCAGATTACCAGATTGACTTCTATATGAATTTTGCGAAAGTCTTCTCCAATCTGTGTGAAAAAATAGCAATCATGGAAAGATAGGCAATTAATGTGTTTAAAGACCGTATTATTTTACCGTCAAGGAGTCAACAATTCTTATTCAACTAGAGTTGGAAGGTCTCTATTGAGCATTGTTATCAAGAAACCAACCGAGTAGCGGATCATTTAGCTAATTTAGGGGTTGATCAGACATCCTTGTTTGTCTCTTTTGATCACCCCCTACTTTGATTATACCTCTTTTATTTGAAGACAGTTGTGGTGTATGTTGGCCACGCTTTATGCATGCTTCTGAATAATACTTAGGGGCCCAGCCCTTCATTTGCACCAAAAAAAAAATGGTTGTATTTTGATGTTAAGGTCCTATTTTGACATTAAAAAAGATTCTATATATATGTCTATGTCGAATATGGTAGGTAGATCCCATATGGCAAATTATCTAATAAATTTTCCATTTTCTTGCCAAAAAAAATACAAAAATACAAACATGCAACCTAATTCACAAACTTATAGAGCATAACTAGATGTTAAAAATAATGGGGAAAAAAAAAAAGAAAACAGGAGACCTACACTATTGAGCAAATTGAGTGAAAGAATTCTTTATGTAACACAGTGAAATAAACAACATTTAATCCTTTTGGTAACATGTAGAAGTTGTCCATCTTATTGGGTACAAGCACTTTGGACAACTGAAGGGCAAGTACCCTCCACCTTTCTTCTTGCAGTTGGGATCTGGAGAAAAAAAAAAAAAAAAACAAAAGTAGAAAGCTATGATATTAGATTGATTAACTAACTAATTAAATAATTAATTAATTAATGTCAAAAAAGAGCCAAAGAGTGGGGATGAGGAAACAGCTTCTGCTTTGAACTGAATTTATTCGTACCATGATTTTTAATTAATTTTTCACAAATTGATAGGCTAATAGATGATTCAAATTTTTAAGCTATATTCGGGAATAGAGGTTGAAATAGAGGTTAGTAGTTCGTAAGGATTAAAATATTATGGACCACTACTTAAAAGTGTTCAGTAAAGTAGTGAATGAGGTAGCGGTTAAAGGTTTATGTAGTGTTTTTCAAAAGCTGATGAAAGCAACTTTTGAGAACCTTTGCCTAATGATTGCAATACAAATCACAAATTTCTTTTTTTTATTTACTAAAAACCATTATTTATTGTACCTTTTTAGTCATTTTACATAAATTTGCTACTTCAACTGGTAAATTTACCAAACGCATTTATTTTAAATCGTTAGTTAGACAGCTAACTACTAACCACTAGTAGGCCACAAGTAATCACTAGTAAATCGGCTAACAGCTTATAAAACAGCCAACCTTGATTAAATCAACTAATTGTACCGAACACACCTTAATCTTGAAGGATCAAATAATATTACTTTAATCGACCCAAACCAATTAACAATAATAGTATTTTAGATATATGCTTAAACTAAACGATATGTCATGTAAGAATATTTAATAAATATATTCGCAGGCAAAAGAATATTTAATAAGTACATAAGTACTGCTTGGCAATCTCAAAGCCAATTTTCAACAGATTGATTAATAGTGAAATCAACCTTTGAGTATGCGTTAAAGATCTCGTTTGACAACCAGCGGTTAAGTATTAATTACGATTAGATAATTATATTAGTTGTTAATTAGTACAGTAATTGTGTTTTATCAGCTGTTTAAATTAGTAATTTTTAAAAGTTGAAAATCAGACACCCTTTAATTTGTAATGTCACAAATAATCAACTATTTATATTAGTAGTTTCTATAAAGTTGATAATCAAATGCCCTCTAAATTTTTTAATAGTCGCAAAGTAAATATAAATATAACTTAAACCAAGGTATTCAGTCTGATTAAAAAAATTTTTAAATTTTAAAATAATATTTTTTCTATATGAATATCGATGCCTTTTTTTGTACGATTAAAACATACCCAAAATAATTAAACTCAATTACACTCACTATATTCAAGTCTTTTTTTCCAAAGGAAATTATAAACTTTTACCATTATATATATATTGGTCTTGAATCCTCCATTTCACTGCAATCGAATTACTATTGGCCTAATAAGAGATAGAATTCTTCTATAGCAGATTTTCTCTATTCACAAGACTAGAACCCGAGACCTTATAAGGGCACGTCATCAAAAAAATCAAAATACGCGAAGGGGAAACAAATCAAAATACACAAGGTCCGGCATTCTTCATGTGACGGGTCATAAGGCTGAACTTCTCATACATTAAAAAATATAAATTATATTTGCATCAATTTTAATTGACATATATAAAGCATATCTATTTGTGTACGTTAAATTAAAAAGTTTATTCAAATTTTTGATTCTTTAAGGTGAGTTTTTTCCTTTTTATTGTCACATCATATTTCTTTTGAATCATTAGTTAATTTTTTTTAATCAGAGTTGTATGAAAAATTAAGCAAAAAATAGAAGCATCCCATAACTAACTCGATGGATGGGTCGGACCAGCACACATTTGTTTAAATAGAACAACGTACAATACTACAATTAATGACCCCACTATCCAACCTATTTTATACTCATATTTAGCAATTCACCAGTGCAAATTGCAATTGAGTGGAATGAGACTTTTTAATGCATACATAATAAAGAGAGTTAATGAAATTGAGTGTCAATGTTCTCCATTTTTTGAGGGAAAAATTGATTGTCAATTACTTCAACTAATAGAATTTATGAGAGCTGATATTATGTTCGGTAAGTTAGTATTTATAGCAGCGTTTTAAGTAGAATTCAGTGTTTTAAACAATGTTATCACATTTTTTTATTTTTCTTGTCAAACAACACCCTTTATTAATTTATTTAACAAGCTATCCGTATACTTTAATGCCAACTTAAATTAATCAAATAATCCAACAAATAAATTTACTAAATACAGTTTCTTCAACCGCTCAACTAAACAATTATACGTTAATAATTATTTAGAATAGTTGTCGATCTGCTATTTAAACAGCTACTCGATACGAAAACTGCAATCTACTACCTAAGTAGCTAATTTTACCGAGGAACTTAAATTCAAGTTTAATTTTATCTGCATCAACTTTTGTTTTTAACCAACGCATTCCTTTGAAAACAATTGAAGATGTAAGACTACCTTTTGAGATGGTAAGAAAATAATTTCCGGTGAAATTATATTTTGCATTGACCATCAACAAATTCCAGGGTCAAACAATACCATATGTTGGTTTATATCTTCCTCAACATGTTGTTAGCCATGGATAGTTGTATGTTGAGGGGTTGTTCATTGTTCGGTCCAAACCCAGACTAGACCGAAAACCAGCCTAGACCGGATCGGATCGGACCGAACCGAATGAATTCGGTCCGGTCTACGGTCCACAAATTTTTTTTAATTTGGTATTCGTCTGGTCCACCGGTCCCGACCGAGGACTGAATAAAAAATTTTTGAAAACCGACTTTTTACTTATTCAATTTCAATTTTCTTTTACAACTTATAATTTCTCAAATGTTCAAAAATATTGATTTGTTTTTCATGGTGAAAATATGTTGAAATGGTTTATATTGAAATAAATACAAGATGTTCATATGGTAACATTTGCTAACATGACAATTTGATCCGATCCAATCCGGTCTGTTTATTTTCAGTCTGATCCTTGACTTATTCGGTCCAGTCTACAATACAATGACTTCTCTTTTATTCGGTCCTCGATCCAATCCGATTCGGTCCAATCAGTTCGAATTTGGATTGATGAACACCCCTACGTATGTTGCCCCATTTAGGGGCATGCCCCAACAAACCACAAAGGCTCTAGTTACCAAATCTAAGAGCAAGCCCAACACGGTGGCCTGTGGAATTTTGGGCTGAGCTGGCGAGCGCGTGAGACTGGTGAAGAAGTCCAACGGATGGCCCGCAAGCCAAGGCCCGCCGAGCGGCTCGCCAGCGTGAGCCAGCCCGTGGCCCATTTTCCGTTTTTTTTGTTTTTTCGTTTTTCATTTGTTTTGTTTTTTAAAATTCTTATTAGTTTATCTTTTTGGTCTTTTTGATTTTTTTTTGGGTTTTTCTTATTTTTGTTTTTAAAATTTTTTATTGAGTTTTCATTTTTTTTGTTTTTCCTTTTTTTCTGTTGGTTTCGTTGTATAATTTTTATTTTTTTTCTTTAACACAAAAAAATAATTTTTTTTGGGTTTTTAAAAATTTATAATTTTTTTAAAAAATTTGTTCGAATATTGAGGAAATATGGAAGCCTAATTAATCAGACAACCAATTTCTTGTGCTATGTTAAAAAAAATTATGACACCCAATTAGTTGTGTTACCAATTTATTATGTACATATTATTTTTTCCGAACATAATAAACCCAAACAACCAACCAAAACATAAAAACCTAAAACAATTAAGTATGGTTAGGTGTGGGGTCCATTGATATTATTTTATTTGACGAGTCAAAGTGGTGAGCCTTGCATTGGAAAGAGTGAGGATTGTGAGATAAAAAAGTCGGAGAGAAGGTTGATGTGGCAATAGTAGGGCCCCCGTGAGCGGAAAATTGGCTCACGACTGGAAATGCTCTAAGGCCACATTCACGGATCGAAGAGATGGGGTGTTTCACCGAAAATGTAGTTTACAAAGAAGCTCTATTAATTGTCCGTGGGTGCAGATTGATGCTTTTCATCTATAGTACAGATCTCTATGTATTTCTCCTTTCTCTACTTTGCAGAAATATATATATATATATATATATATATATTATATATATATCTATATATATATATATCTATATATATATATATATATATGTGTGTGTGTGTGTGTGTGTGTACATATATATCTATATGTACATATATATATTATATATATATATATATATATATATATATATATATATATATATATATATATATATATATATATATATATACATATATATTTCATTACCTAAACTCAGACGTATCACTTACCTTTTTTTTTCTACTATATGTCGAGTCCTATTATCTTTAACTACTGTGTAATAGTATGCATGATTTCTTAATTATTTTGCAATTTTGAATTTTAATAGAAATAATCAGAATATTGTCCTCCATGAACTAGTGTCCATAACTTGCTTGAAAAGGGAAGCAATGGCTAACTGAGTGCAAAATAATCTATCCTCAAGACTTTAATCACTGATGTGGATCTTTGATTGAGATGATTTCATAACCATTTTAATAATTTTGTACTCCTTCCATCCCACTAATTGTCCTAATTGAGAAAAGCCCCATTTTAAAAACTACATTTATTATCTTAGTTTACTCATAACAAAAGAATATTATTTATACCTATAGATTTTAATGCCAAAAAGTATTAACTAATTGATTAACCATTTAATATTAGGGATAAAATTGTTCAATTATTTAATTTTTTAATTTAAGTAATTATATATAACAATTTTTTTGGACAAATTAAAATAAAAACTATAACAAGTGAGACAGAGGTAGTGACAACTTCATGCACCTGACTTTTACTAGTACCGTCAGTCACTTGTATAAGCTAGCAAATTGACTGTCTATTTTTATGTATGACATTTTTTTTTTAGAGAAACTAGAAGTAACACCATAAATCTTAACCACTTAGTCGTGACACATAAGCCTTAAACTTTACGTAACACTTGTTACACAATACACATAATAATTGGAAGTGATAGAACAACGTAGGGTTATTCATTATGTGATCCAGAATCGGATTGAACCGAAGACGAGTTTTAATCGGTCCATATTGAACCGAACCGAACTGAATGCACTCGGTCTGGGCTGATCCTCGATCCTTCAAATAGCTCTAATTAATTGGTCTTCGTTCCAAGTCGATCTGATCCAACCCTAGACAGCCCTGAAGCAACTCAACTTGGGAAATTGCGGGACACATGGGTGAGAGCATAAGGCGGTAAGGCACGTGAAATCAAGATGTCACTTTACCATGAATTTCATCGTTTGACCCAATGTCAAAATATTCGAAAGGGCTAAGCAGGTCTAAAATTGTTACCTTTTTATTGGCTTAGGACTAAACTAAATCAAATTCACATGAAAATGAAGAACTTGGTACATGAAATCTACCTATAAATAGGATCTTCAATCTTAAGAATTTTTATCTCAATGTAAATAACCATCTCATCTAAATCCTTAATGAGTTATTTACATCTCTTTGTAACTAGAAAATTTTGGGGTAGTTATTGAAAAAGATAATGTCTGGGTGGCAGTTAGCTTAACCTGTAAAGTCTTTAAGAGTTGTTATCAAATATTTAAATTTGAATCTCATCTATATCGACCTTTGTGCCTCATTCATGGACCAAAAAACATAAATTCTATAGAACTTTGCTTTTGTTGTTGAGGCGTGGGGTTGTGGCGGGGCAAATTGCGTCCCATAGCTCCCTTCAAAAAGTGAATACAGTAGACTTGTTAGAGTACAAGGGAGGTGGACATATGTACTAGATTAGATGTATCCAATAAAGGCTAAGCCTACAAGGTAATCAAGCTCATTAAGAGAGTTCATTGGTTTTTCACAAACTTTACCAAACAATAAGAATTTGTGCATCATCAAACTTAAATTCATAACATTAAGATTATAATGCTAACAAATGTTTCGATAACTACTGTACCAAAAACAGTTTTATCACGAGAAATTGGATTTTTTGACATATTTATAATTGATTGATATTATGAAAATGTGGTGATATGAACAAAAAGAACATAGAAAATAAGGTGCCTCACACTTACACTCTTGTACATCTTGAATCTATAGATTACTCATACGGATCATTCTAAATTTGGTTGTGGAAGAGTTGTGCATTGATTCTAATGGCTGATAATGATGAATGAAACTCCAATTTTCTATCCAAAGAAGGGGGGTAGAAGGAAGCATAAATATCAATGTAGCACTAACATCATCAATAATAATTTTCAATGTGGGTCCCATTTTCGTGGGATTTGGGGAGATTCAGATGTAAGCAACCTTATCTCTATGTACATGATAAAAGTAAAGTCAATGTAAGTGGAATTTAAAGTTGAATTATTGGTAACTGTTTTAAAACATTGACAATTGAGTTAATTGACACATACAAAATGTTAACATTATTCAAAATTAACATTATTTGTTTGCGAGTCTAGAATGCAATTTGATATTGATATCATGTAAAATATTACTGCTACAATAAACTTAAAGAAAAATTGACCAAAGTGGTATGGGACTTTTTAAAAACATTAATAGTTCCTTTTTGGGGGGGGGGGGGGGAGGGGGATGTAGGATGAAATTTGACAATAATGTTATGCAAAATGTTTGTGCTATAATGAGACACCTAAAAGAATTAATGAAATGACTCAAGTGCTTCATCCCATTAAACGTGTTATATTCAAGTGTTATAGATGAAGAAAATATGTAGAAGAAGCTTTATCTTTTATAGAACTATGCAGTTTTCATTAGCGAAAAATCGAGAACAAAAATAAATTATTTAGATGACTTAGAATAGAGATCAAGAAAAGTGACACTGAAGAGTGTCTCATGTTTCATTTATTTGTAATTCAATGAAAACCTTTGCAATATGACAACAATATTTTGAAATGTAAGAAAAAAGTGCAGGTTCTACTTTTTTGCTCATCATTTCCTTAATTATTCTTCCACCAAAAGGGCACAAGACATACCTTTTCAATACAAAAGAAAGACCCAAATTGTAAAATAGGCGAAATTTAAACCCGAATTTCCATGGCCAAATTTCAACCATTTCATCACTAGCTTTATATGGTGACACTCAAATAAGTAACCCCTTTTTCCTTCCTATGTACAAGCAACCAGCCAACCAACTCCTTTTCCTCTCCCTTCTTTAACCAAAGAAATCAACCAAAATCTCATCCACCAAATCCTGCAATAGACAAGCCTCCAATTCCTCTCCTACTTCTTCTCTCTCCTCCCCAAACTTGCTCCCTTGCGCTTCTGTCTCCATGTCTTTGATGCAATCTCTGCTCTTCACACCCTGCCCTTCCCTTGTGAGCCTGCCCAAAACCTTGAACATGTAATCCCTGGTTTTTGCTTCAATTGCATTCTCCTCGGCTGTTTCTACTTCTGCGTCCTTCTCTTCTTCTTCTTGATCTTCTGTTTCTGAATCATCATGCCGTGAAGCTTGTTCATCAACTCCGGCGAGGGTTTCGAGCCACTGGATGCTTTCTAGGAGTCTTTGCTTGGTTCCTGTAATTATTTCAGAAGCAATATAATGGTTTTAGTGATTAGGGTTAGACTGTAGCATACTGGAAAGCATGACATTCTTCTATGCCGGTAGGAACGCATAAGCGACAATAAGGTTCCGTTTGGTCCTTAGAAAATAGGGAGAAAATGAGTTTTTTCCTCTTATTTAGATTGAGGAAAAAATACAAGAATTTGGTTGAAAATTTTGAATGTTGATGAATTACTTGAATTATGCTGATGTCATTTAAGCAATGTGAGGTTAGAGGAGGTTAGGAATTTTCCATAAACTTTCCTCACAATTTTATGAGGAAAATTTTATCACTTGTTTCTAACAATTTTTCCACCTAACTTTCCTCCAAATTTTTTCTTTTTGTCATTTTCTCTAAACCAAACATAAGAAAAAAAAGTAACTTTTCCAAAATTTTTTCCTTCCACCAAATTTTCCAAGGTCCAAACAGAGCCTGGAAGAAATAGTAGAACGCTATTTATATGGTGTGTTTATTAAGGTTGAAAATTATTTTCCTAGAAAATAATTTCCATGCAAAATGATTTTTCAAGTAAAATAATTTTTAGCTCATATTTTCAGTTGTTTAGTAAAAAGAAAAATAAACTTTCTAGATAATAAGTTTAATCAACAAAAAATGAACAAAAAAGTTAAAAATGATTTTACTTAATCTTCAAACCATATGTCGAGGAATAGAGAAAGAGTGTGAGGCCGTGTGAGAGCCTAAAAACGGTAAAATCAACTTACACTCTATTCAAAGTGAAAATATTTTCCTTCACTCAAAGGGAAAATCATTTTCCCTGAAAACGAATTTCCTCTCTTTGTTTTACCGAACATCGTAAAATGAAAAATTCATTTTCTAGAAAAATGATTTTCA
Organism: Carnegiea gigantea; assembly: GCA_029747015.1. Lineage (NCBI taxonomy): Eukaryota > Viridiplantae > Streptophyta > Magnoliopsida > Caryophyllales > Cactaceae > Carnegiea > Carnegiea gigantea. Next base: position 831,058 of record JAKOGI010000163.1, on the reverse strand, counting down.
CCCCTACCAAACACACCCATAGTGTAAAAAGACCAAACCAGATAAGAAACATCGTCTAGTCTCCTAACACACCTAGTAGAACACAAACTTCCTAAACCTTATGTGACTTGTATTCCTAATCCTAGTATGCATTATGCCTATATTGCTAACAGCTGAGCCAATTTAAGTGTAATTTGTCATGTCTCCAAACGTCTTTTAAAAACAAAGGAAAAAAAAAAAAAAAAACCAAGGGTCTGGCAGAAGACGGTAAATCAAGCAAGCGGCCTTACTCATGACAAGCCCAAGCCTAATCAATTCATACAGCAAAAATTTCAGACATATTATTTTCATTGGTATATTATAATTGTTTCCAACGCTTCTCAATTTTTTCTAACTTTAACCAATTATTCCAAAAGAATCTCAATCCTTCCCAACTCATCCCAGTTCCAATCTCACCTAACTTTTGTCAACTGTTCCCAATCCTTTGCAATTTCATCCTTGTTTCAACCTCTATTTCCTAACAAAAAGAACATGCCTTTATTTTGAAATATGGTGAACCATGGGGCAAACATGGTTGGATTTATAGGTTTGGCTGAGCTCACAACCCATGCAATGTTTGCTTCATCAATTAGGTCCATTCGCATTGAAGGCAGTGATTGAGGAGACTGTACATAAGTTTCGATTCAACCCAGCTTTACACAAGCTAAATCGCAACAGCTCACTTTTGACCAGCGATAGTGCATTGGATACTCTTTATGTGCAATACATCAGTTAACAGAAGTGCAAGTACTGTGACCAAAAAACCAAATGGTACTAGGCGAGCGATGAGCTTACTCTCCACATTGGCCAAGCTTTGATCGAAAGATGAAACGGCCTCTTCACCTAAAACTTCATCTCTGAATGGGGAATTAAGAACTGACACAGGGCTGTGCTGCTCTTTATCTTCTTCAAATTCTAAGCTACCCTGCAACGTTAAAGAGATCACCCACCATTTAGCAACATATCTAAAGCAGCATCAAAGCGTCAACAATTTTCACAGTTACTGTTAGGAAAAATGATTGACTAAACTCGAGCATCATATATGCGGAAGCATGACAAAGGATGTAGATATTCGAGAATATTAAAACAAAATCAAAAAGATAATAGTAGGCACAAGAGTTTTACGTGAAAACCCAAATCAAGATAAAATCACGGGCAGCAATAACGACGCAAAGATCCACTATGATAGGAGTGAGTACAACACGATCTCAAAAGTGAGTCAAAAGAGATCAATACAAAAGAGAGATAAAGATCTCAAAGCAAACGCCCAAGGAAGAGACCTATTACAAGGGAAATCTCTCAATACTCAAGAAATGTAGAATAAAAAAGGCTACAATGAGTCACAAATGCCTCATAAAATGGCCATGAGAGGGACGTGCTTAAAGGCACTCCTAAATACCAAAACGCCTTAAAATGCCCACACTATAATGAGACAATTGCCAGGAGGTGAGACAACAGCCACACTGAATGCCTACTAGAGATGCCCAATATATAGGATGTGCAAATTAAAACTCTCATAATAAAGGAAAAGGAGGTTAAGGATTGTGCCATAATTCACCCAAATAATGACCATAAATTAGCCACAAATCACCCAATATAAAACCTCATGAAAGGATGATAATGAAGTATTTATGCTCTTGAATTCCCATGTAACAGCTTAGAATTATCTGCATACCCACGAATTAATACTCAGTAAAATAGCAAAATGCACCAGAACTAGGCATGTCAAGAGACTCTGGGCTACCATGGACTGTGGGCAGGCCCACGGATGATCCGTGGAGGCCGCTGCAAGCAAAGGCGCTGCAAGACTGAGGGTCAACGCGGGATGAGTCGAAGTCAATGAGTGGAAGAAGCTGGGCTGGAACTTGGGCCATAAATAGCAAGAATAAGGCATGCATGAATTCACATGATCAGCTTGAGCATTTGGGCATGCGTGGAGAGTGAAAGAAATAGGCTGAATTATTTCTTAACCCAATCAAACCAAAACACTTGCCAATTGAATAAACAAGGCGGCAAAATAATTTTGGGCCAACCTAACAGTTACTAATAGTAATTCAACTGTTGTGTTAAAGTATAAATATATTCCTAGACCTTCAACAATCAGTTTAAGTTTTTGGTTCAAATGATTCGTGAACATGGTATCAGAGCCTTTCTGAGCAAGATATCTCAAGTTTGAATCTCAGCAGCCCTCATATTGATTTATTGCGCAAAGTAGGGAAAGCCTTTGCAGCAGCCACGCTTCAAGCCCAAAGGACATTCGTGTGAGGGGGCGTGTTAGAGTATAAATCTATCCCTGAACCTTCAACCATCAGTTTAAACTTTTGGTTGAGATGGTTCGTAAACAAGTTGTTCACCTGTTCGCTTGTTAATTACTTAATTAGCCACTCCCTTCAAGCGTTCATACATGATGGTGATCTTCCCCTGCAGGTATCCTCTTCTTGTGCATATGTAGAGGAATAGTCTCATTAAACCTAGAATTTGAACTCATAGTACTAGCTTAATTTTTCTTAAAGTTGGACATAAATGTCAATGCAGGTAGCATTTCAACTCAAACCTACAGATGCTTCTACCACAATAGCCTTTTGGGCCTGAACTTGGTACCCCAAACAAACCAACTAATACTGGGTAAGAGCCTAAGAGGAGCCAGTCAACGCGGAAAGTTTGAAACTAGCAGCCAAAAAGAGTCAACCACATGAGCAGCCTACTCAACCACCGTACACACCAAACCACCATTAACAAATAAAACCAAACAAATAAATTAAATTTTCAAAAACTAAAAAGACGGGGGGGCCCCAAAAAAAAAAAAAAAAAAAAAAACAAGAAGTCAAGAACTGAAATGAAATGAAAGGCCTAACCTCTTGTTGGCCCGTCTCAGGAACATGCATTGCTCCTGTTATCTCCCGCACTAGATCCCCACCCTCCACTACGTCAACATCAACCTCATCACTCCGTTTTTTACCTTCTTCACACCACCACCGCGGTAACTCATCCGCGGTAAAACTGAAATCACTCTCCTCACTCTTGCTACTCCCACTGCTGGTGGTGGTTATGGACGTGCTGGCGTAAGTCGCCGGCGAATCGGACGGCGGAGATTTACGATCCTCATCGCGAAACGATCTCCACCGTAGAATGTCCTTCACCTTGATAACCTTCCCCTCCCCGGCACCACCTGATTTCTTCGACCGCCTGAATTTCGTGAGAAGCCGCTTCGACAGACTTCTCTGCAGTGTCGCAGGCGGCGACGACGGAGAAATCCGGTGGAATGACTTCACGGCGGAGGCAAGAAGCTTCTGGAAGGAGGAGATGGCGGCTCTGGACTTATTCCGGCTCCTCGGCAGCGTCGCCGGCGGCGGTGGGTCGGAAGACGAGCACGATTTGGAAGAGGAATGCTCATCGTCGCGTAGGAATTCCTTCAGCATTCGAGCCGGCCTTCGTTCGATTATGCACGTTTGTGAATCTGAGATCGAGTTCATAGTCTTTGAAGGATCGATTCGAATCAGAGGGAGAAAATTCTGGAGAGGGGGAGAGAGAGAGAGAGAGAGAGAGAGAGGAGGCGGGTTGAGAGGAGAGCAGTTGGACGGAGGTGAAGTGTATAGAGGATAGAGGAGAGAGAAAGAGAAGGGGGAGGAGAGTGCTGAGGGGAGAGAAAGCGGGAGGTGGTTTCTTTCTGCGGGGACTTGACATATATAGGAACGTCAACTGCGTACGTGTAATATTCTGTAATATGTGCATATGATAATTTTCTTTTTTAATTTTTGGTGCCAACGTGTATGCGACGAATTATTTACCAAAAAGGAATTTTTTTTTTTTCAGTAAAACAAAAGGTGTAGACCTCTTTGATTGGACATAATAATTTATGTCTTTATAAGACAATGAATTAAAAAAAAAAAACACCATGCATGAATTAATATCACTAATTATAAGATGTATAATTGATTATATACACTTATTGGCGCCAATACCATAGTTAATAACATATTTTATAATTATTACTTCTTACTAAATATTCAAATTTTACAGGTATCGACCATTGTGATCCGTTATATTAGGCATGATCGAAATGTTTAGCTGTATCAAATTTTAGGACGACAAATTGTCAAGTTTGTTACTAGATCCAAAAGACACTCTAAGATACCAACTTTGTTGATGACCGAAGGGCTACATTGCATGTATAACCTTAATTGAGGAAACTAAAGATAACATTTTATGCTTCTACACAATTTAAAAATTTACATTCTTGCATAATATTGTATTTATAAATTTACACCTTATGAAGTGAGACCATCTCACAACCGTTTATTATCTTCTTATTTGAAATAAATTTTTATGAGCCGGTATCACCTAAGAGCTCATGATCTGTTCATCTCTATTTATTGAAACGTTTTATTTATATATGTCATATGTAGATATACTAGCATTTAAGTTTCAGAATAGATGGTATGCTAAGATAATAAGTATGATTTCATTTATCAACAAATACAAAAAACAACACCTTCCTACAATATGGGTACCGTTTCATTGAGATCTCAAGAATATCTAATTAAATACAAGTAATTTTACCTTTATAAACATCTATTGTAACAAAGAAATAGATTTTTAAAGACAACAACCAAAAAAAATAGTTGTAAGCAATGAAAAAACAATAGAACACTCCATTAAAAAATAAATAAATAAAACCCGTGTTTTTGACAGTGGATTACAAGTATTAATAAATAGCTGGCTACGGCTGCAAGCAGTATGAATTTTTTGAAGGGAGTAGGAACGTAGATATGTTTCTTGTTTTTGGAGGTATCTTCAAGGTTAGTGACCAAGTTTTTGTCGAGATTAGGGACATATATATAATTATGTCTAAGATGATAAAATAATTAATTAGACTAATAGATCCGAGTATCCTAGCTAGGCCCCTTTCCTAATGATATAAATTAAAGTAAATTAAATACGTATCATTAATTACGGTGCAGTAATAATTGTTGCACCAAAAGGGGGTAAAAATGGAGCAGTAATAATTAAAGAAGAAAAGCACAATACTAAAAAGGACGATCCATCATTAAATTGATCAATGGTGTTAATTATAATTAAGAATGGGTCCCATGCACATAATAGACTTTTGCCAAATGGAGTTTTCCAAATCTAATTTTCATATCATATTCATATGTACATATATTTTCTATAAGGCTCTGTTTAAACTGTTAGTTGTTTGTATTAGACGTTAGTTATTAATCGTTTGAATTAACTGTTTATAGAAAAACTACTTAATGAAATTAGCTATTTGTAATAAAATTGTGAGACAAAAAGTTAATTCTTCAAAAAGATATTCCAAAAAGCTAATCAAATTAGTTTTTTCAAATCAGCTTTTTGAACCCAAAAAGTTAATCTACCAAACACCTAAATTAGTTTTTGACTCGATCAAATAGCTAATTTTTATCTAAAAAGCACTTTTAAGTCAAAAAAACTCTCCAAAAAATTGTTTGCCAAATACTCCTTAAATTTTATCGATCTCATTATAATCTGCATGCGAAATATTCAGTGTTGGTTTATTATTGTAGCTAACGTTATGTTATGAGATTTGAGTTCCGTTATGGATTTAATTTTCACCTAGTGTCCTGTGAAATTTCATTTCTTATTGTAGATCTTGATTAGGTGTCTACCAAAAGAAAACAATTAAAATAAGACGACGAATTACACATTCAATTATATGTAAATGCATAAATATAGAAAAAAACAAAAGTAAATATGATATATATATATATATAATGGTGTTTATATTTTTAATCAAAATGGATGTTCAGCTTTAATTCTCATTATGAGAAGTATAATTCACTATAATTAGGATTAAATGAATGTCCAGATTTTAGGCCTTGAAATATGCATGCATGTTTGTGCTGTTAAAATAAATGGATAATATCTACTATATAAAACACCGAAAAAATACAAGGAAAAAAAAAATTGAGTTACTGAAATATTTGCATGGGATCAAGGGTTCAAGATGTCATATGTTATTTAGCAATGGATGCCATGCCCTATCCTCCCATAAGAGGTTTTTTTTTTTTTTTTAAAAAAAAAGTGTAAATGGGGCGCAAAGGTCGATATAAGTGAGATTTGAACTCAGATCTTCAATAACAACTTGCAAATATTTTATCGATTGAGTTAACCGATATTCATTTTCTCCTAAAATTAAAAATAAATGAAGGAAACATTTTCGGCCTATTTTATATTTTTTTTGGAGGCTGTGGTAATTAAATTAGCTATATATTCACTAGGCCTTTGTGTAGGAGTTGATTTAATGGACCAGTCGTGGACGAGAGGAAAGGGTAGCACAAGCTCAAGTCTCAAATCAGGCCGACCAGATATCTGTTTGCCACAAATTCATCATTTCAACAAGCTTAAGTTATCAAATTTTGTACACCAAAAACATTGAACATATAATATGTGAAATTTGATGTTGTATATATAATTAAGTAGGATCAGACGAAATTGTTATACAATCCTACAAATGATTGTTTAAAAAAAAAAATGTATAGAAACAACAAGGTATAAAAATCAATTGGTGAAGGAATTACATTTTTATTTCAATTTTAATGCAAGTATATATGCATCATGTGATTATACCAACAAAGTTATTTTTCTTATTTATGTTCAAGTTCTTTGTAATATATGTAGGGGTGTGTATTAGTCCAAACCTAGATTAGACTGGATGAAAATTTGAAAAATTTTGAAAATATGGACTAGGAGCCACCAAAATATCTTGATAAAATCGGACTAGATGGAATAGAAAATTGTATGATCCGAACCAAATCGGACTGAGTAGATTGATTTAGTATCCCAAGTTGCACATGAGATGTAAAAAAATTTTAAACTAGGCAAACAAATAAAAGTGGATATGTTAAAAAGGTTAAAAAAAATAATAGTATAGCACCCTCCACACTAGGAACTTATCTTCCTACCACAAAATGTTAGAAATTTAAAAAGATAATAATTATATCTGAACTAATAATTAGATGATATAATAGATAACAACAATTCAACAAATAACATAGTAATATTTTGTAAGAAAAAATATTAGAACAAATCCAAGAGAGAAGTAATAGGTCTGGAATTATTGCAAAATATAAAACATACCAAGTTTTAAAAAAAAAAAAAATTGCATTACCGGTTCAGATCGAAATTTGGTTGGTCTAGACCTGAGATCAATCAAAAATGAAACCAATCCAATCCAAATTGGAATGAAACCAATCCGATCCAAATTGGTCCGAGATTCATTTTTCAGAATCAAACTGAAATATACACAACTCTGACTCTATGCTCCAAGCGTAGAAAGATATGCTTGGATACCAGAAGTGTATTACACGAGAATCTCAAAACGAGGCATAATGGTAAACTCTTAGGTCTCGTTTGGTCCTTAGAAAATTTGGTAAAAAGAAAAGTTGCAGGAAAAAAAAAGAGAAAGTAAAGTAGAAAAAAAATGAGTTTTTTTCTCTTATTTAAATTGAGGAAAACAATACAATAATTTGGATGAGAAATTTGAATATTGGTGAACTACTTAAATCATATTGATGCCATCTAAGCAATGTGAGATTGGAGAAGGTTGGGAATTTTTCTCAAACGTTCATTATAATTTTATGAGGAAAATTTTATCACTTGTTCCTAACAATTTTTCCACCTGACTTCCCTCTATGTTTTTTTTCTTTGTAATTTTCTCTAAACCAAACATAAGAAAAAAATTAACTTTCTCAATTTTTTTTCTTTCTACCAAATTTTTCAAGGCCCAAACAAAGCCTTATCAATTAAGCTTCATAAATGAACTTTTTTTTTTTTCCTTTTTTTTGGGGGTGGGGTGGGGGGTGGTCAATCGAACATTTTGGATAAATGAGCAAATTATAATTCGTACATGTTGTATGAGTGTACTTAGGATATTCGCAGCGGGAGACACGTGTGAAAGGTCATAGGGCCTGCGTGTCAGCCATCCGTCTTCCAGTCAAAGAATTGCTATGTTCGACTTGCGCTGGAGACCGTCAACACAGTTTTTCCCGCGAACTGTTTTTCATCAAGTAGAAATATTTTTAATTTTTTTCCTTTTTTTTGTGTGTAGTATATAATTTTTAAGTAATTAAAAAAAGTTGTGTGTTAAGGTGAATCCATAATAAATATTTTTATTGAGTAATCAAAATTAGAGTTTTATGAGTTGGAGAAGTGATGGAAATGCAAGTCCAAAAAAAAAAAAAAATTTATTGGTGTGAAATACTTGAATTTTAATTTTTAAAACTTAGACTGAAATTGCCCGTATTTTGCAGGCAAATGATTACCGTTTAATACTTTAGAGTTTAGACATAGGTATCTCATTAATCGATGTGCAACTCAGAGAGATCGAGAGAGCGGCGTGCAAGGCATGCCTGCTCCGTAATTAGAAGCTTTCACGGGTGGAATTTTTTACTTATGGTTCTGCGCATTTACGTCTCTTTCAAATTGTTAATAATAACCTATAATAATTATTATAATTATTAACCTAGGATTTCAAAAATATTAACCGATAATTTGATTGCAATATCATAATAACCTAGGATTTCAAAAAATTTTGAACCTCAGGCTCCTCTTAACATGGATTAAGGAACCGGATCAAAGGCCCAAGTCCCATTTGCGGTCTTCCTCACAACCAATATTAGTAACTCACTTTATTGTAGATTCTGAAATCGGACTTTCTACAAATAGTCATACGTGTAAAGGTGAGGTTATCTACATCCTAATCTCCTCATAATATGTGAAAGTGGGATATTGATAGTAGTTGTTTTTTTATACCTTAGCATAGATTCTATTTTCACATATTCCTAAAAATTTAAATGTAAATAATTTGATTGCACGTCGGAATATCTCAAAAGACCTTTTTTTTCTCTTCTCTACTTGGGGGGTTTGGAAGTTTGAAGCAACAAATATTACATATTATACAAAAGCGAATAAAACAGTCTCATAAAATAAGAATAAGATGAAGCAATTAGGAAACTATTTATTCAGCTATTTTATAAAACTTAGACTATCATTATTTAAATCATTTTGTGAAAAATTAGTTTAAGGTAGTTTTCGCAAGAATTGCCGAATTGGTTTTTTTCCCCCTTCTGTAAAGACTTTCCTTTTTTTGTGTATTGTCCCCCCCCCCCCCCCCGGGGGGGTGGAGGAAGAGGGGTTGGTTCGTTGATTGGAAGACGTTGACCTTGCGGGTCGAACCGACAAGCCGTTTAAGAGAAAGCCGAACCCAAACGCAATATAAGATTGCCACCTCAGAAAGCACCCATCCAATCCGGACACGTGTCCCACCGGTCATAGATCTTTCTAGAACTCTCTAGATAGAGGCACGACTTCGGCTGCCACCAAAAATTCTCTTCCGCCTCTCTAATTTTCGCCATTTTCTGTGAAATTGGGCGCTGAAGAGAGAGAAAAATGGACAGCGACGACAACATGGCAACAGAGCCATCACCGTCGCCGTCACCATGGCCACCGCCTTCTGCGGCGAAGCTAACACAAATCCTAGATCAAGCCACTAAAATGGCGAAACAACTCCCCACCACCGCCGGCAACTCCGATCATCACCGTCTGATCTTATCCTCCATCCACGCCGCCCAAGTTTCTCTCTCTAACTTCCTCTCTCTCCACCACTACCCTCCTCCTTCGGGTAACTCCTCCTCCGCCGGTGCCGACGAGCTCATGATGGAGGACGACGGCGTTGCCGAAGCGGAGGAAGATTCCAAGAATTCGTCAATGGAGAGAGTGGAGGAGAAGATGAGGGAATCGCTCTACATTCAGAATAAGCGGCCGAAGAGGCCGCTGTCGCCGCTCCCAGCCGCCGTAGCAGAGCGGTGGGGATTGGAGGAGAGAGAAAATGGCAGTGTTAGGGTTCCGGCGGGATTTGATCCTCATCGGATCAGGTTGAGGAATTTGGAACTTGTATATCAGTTCCACGGATAGTTTAAGGATCAATAGATTTTTTATTTTTTGTTTTCTTTTTCTTTCTTTCTTTCTTTCTTTCTTTTTTTTTTTTTTTTCCCCTGGAGTTGTGTTTATGCAATTTTTGTAATTTATTTGCAAATTTGAAATCCAAGGTGAGATTTCTGGGCCGTCGATCTGGGCCATGGAAATGTCCTTTATAGTGTAGATTTTTTTTAGGGGAAATTTTCAGAAAATGTGTTTTTTTCCCCCATCCTTGGGTTAAGAAACTCAAAAGCTAACATGGGATTCAAGTTTGGGCCTTTAAGGCCCGGTTCTTTCATTGATAAATCTCAATTTATTATAACTCACTTTATAAATTTTAATAAAAAAATATCGGTCCTATTTGGCAGTTAGCTATTAGCCGCTAGCTGTTAACTGATGGCATTAGCTGTTTGACGTAACTGATTGCATTAGCTATTTATGAAAAAAATATTTGGTAAAATTACCTATTTTTAACAAAGTTATTTGATAAAATTTCACTTATGCCAATTACTCAATTTCATTATTTTTCTAACAAAATAATTTTTCATTAGATATTTATTTTTCTTTTCGATATAAATTATGAATTAAGACTTATATGATATATAAAATTACATTTATACTTTTTCCTAATTTTAGTACTTATTATAAAAATATCTTTTTAATATTAAATTTTTTTTAATAGCAATTGAAATTATGTGACATAAAAAATATTTATATATCATGTAACACTAACTAATATAAATTATTTGTTAAATTAAGAAAGCATTAAAATTAAAAGTATTATCTTCAACATCATGACCATCCACAACTCTTGTCCCAAAAGAGAAAAAAATAAATTGAAAAATTTAAAGCATAAGCATCCAACATTCGGAAATATTATTTGTGAATGACATTTAATGTAAATTTGTTCAAATTATAAGATTAGTATGGTCATTGTAATAGTAAATATCAAAAAGCTCTTTGAAAAAGTTATCCCAAAGAGATTTTTGTAAAAAAATTTTTTTGGGTATAAAAAGCTAATCAATCAAATACTCCAAAGAGCTTTTTGATCAGGGTCAAACAGCTAATACCCCAAAAAGTTCTTTTTACGCCAAAAAAGTTCTTTACCAAAGATAGACATCAACTTTAATTTATTTCAACCCACTTTAGCTCACTATTTTAGCCAATTTCTATCCATCATATAAAAAATATACCAACTTTAATCCACTTCAACTCACTTCAACCTATTTTAACCTACTTCAGCCCACTTCAGTAAAAAAATTACCCACTTCAACCAACTGCACCCATTTTTCAACTCCTATTTCCCAACAAAAAGACCAGGCCTCTCAAATATATATATATATATATGGGAGAAATTTTCGTTTTTGTCAGGAAAATTTTCAATTATTTATTTTCATGTATATTTTTTAAATGGTTGTTCTATTGGAGCCCAAAGTTAGGCAAATCCAAACAGGGTATTGTGCTTAAGTGAAGGGCTACACAACGTACACATTGCATAGTAGAGGAAATCCAGAGTTTTTACCACTTGAGATAAGCTGAAGCTCTTGATATTTTGCACTTGATGTTGATTGTTTTGGAGAACCATCTATGGGTTGGGCTAAGTAAGCCTGAAATAAAACCTTTACATTAAAGTTCAAACACTCATCGACCAATGATCAGAGCATTGAACTCAAAAATACATCGCAATTCGCAAGGGAGTTGAAGTTTCAACTCAATCCGAAAGTATTGGCACTAGTTATCATGAATTTAGATGCTATTATAGTAGAATATACACGAATGCATTAATCATAAAAATGTAACAATTGTAATCATGTCGTTCGATAAAACCCATACTGTTTAATCTCCTCAGTTCACAATAGGGCATTATGATGGTGAATGGGCATAGCATCAATGGTGCATAGAATGTAACACAGAACTGGGAGTTAAAGTAGAGCAAGATAGCCTTGCACCATAATTTTGTGCTTTTTGTGTATGTCATCTAAAGTCAAGAAAGATTTCCCTTTACAAACATTCCATTAACTCAATCTTTCTTTTGGCTGGTGTTTCTTCCTATAGTTTCAAGAAAACAGAAAAGGCAACTTAACAAGAAGCAGAAAATCCTCAACTATTCACAATGCTCGCGTGTTCTAAACTTTACCTTCAATCAACTCCACAAACAATCCCATCTTCAACTTCTCAGAGTCAACTCAAAGCTCAATTCGAACTCTGATACTGATATTCCAACAACCAATCACCCAGAAACCGTGTTCTTCTCTTTAACCAATTTCATTTTCAGCTGCGACACATTATCCAGTCTGTGATTCTACAGCCAAGCTGGGTTCGGGACTTCTGGTTGTCAATTGAGGATGCTGTTGTTGGCCACTACCATCTCCTGCTGGATGCCTCGAACTAGGAGGGACTGACTGACCCAGATGATCAATCAAGATTTCATCGTCTTCATCAGAAAGAGAGACAGTAAATGACACCAACCTAGTGCGTTTTCCACACAAAGACTCTTTCAAGGGCAGACGGCAAACAGGACAGGTGGATTGCTTCCTGAGCCAGATATCAATGCAGGAAAGATGAAAGTTGTGGCCGCATTTGGGCATTATTCTTAGTATTTCTTTCTCTTGGTACTCTCCTAGGCAAATTGAACACCTGGTTTTAGTAAGAAAATCTTTCAGTGTCCCATTTTGTATTCTTTAAGGAAAGTCTTTGAATGGTATGAACTGAGTTAAGTGTTACTTACTGCGCATCTTCCATGGCGCTAAATGCATCACGATGAAACTTCATTGTGGGAATTGCAGCAACCATAACCGGTTCAAGGCCATTAGTCCTCTGCTCTGGCTATCATTAAAAAGCAAATCAAACCCTTATATTCTATAAAGCGTTGGGTCAACATGAATGGATTTAAACATGATTAGTCACAAACTCTTGCCAAATTGCTTAACATCTCATCATCAATTCTGTCCCAAGCTAGGGCAGGATGGGGTTTTTTTTTGGGGGGGGGGGCAGTAGGTGTATACACTATTATCCTTATTCGCAATAAACATCGTTACTATAATAAGACCTTGATTCATATGCAATTGAGTAGTTTAGGCAAACCAGGCAGCAAAATCAACCAATTTGCCAAGCTTATAAGGCATTTGACATTGAAGGGTCAGAAATTACGCAATCGAGTGGATGAGAGGCCATAATTCTTATTTGATGTAAGAGCATCAACCGCAGAAGGCAAATGTAGAACTTGATTAGAAAGGTCATGCTAATTGCTAAAGTGCACAAAAAAAGCAATGCTAAAGTGCATAAAAAGGCAATGCTAAAGTGCACAACATTTGGGTTGAACTTTGAACTGAAACTGTGAACTCTTACAAGGGAGAAGGATACGAAAAGCAGAAAGCTAAAGCAAGTCTACTGTCTACAGTAGTTCATATCACCACCTAGACATTATCAACATAACAACATTAACAAAACAATCACAAAACTCAAGTTGAACAAATCCAACCCATAGAACAGGACATATTGCGAGATGGTGCACGACAAAATGCACCGTACCCTAGTAAAGGCTGCATACATCTGACTCCCCCTCTCCGCCTAAACACCCAACCACAGGCAGGACAGAAAGGTATTGGTTCAATTTAGTAATCATAATCATGGTCTAAGTCATTGAAATCATAGGCATGACATGATTAAGTGATCCACAAACAATGTTACAAGGCAAAACAGGTCCTTGAGAAGAACAAACAAGTAAGAAGCTGGATTGATTCAATACCTACCTGCTCGAGATCAATCTCCAGACCACCATCCAGAGTATGCCTGGATTCACCTTCTCGAAGTCTTCCACAAATGAGCCTTGTGCATACAAACACTATGAAAGTAGAACTCATTCCAAACCCTATAATAGTTGTAACCAAATTCATATCACCCAACATTTTTGGCAAATCTTGTCTAGTGTCCTACACTCAAATGCTAATCAATCAACTGTCAAACAAACCCAAACAGTAAATCCAGATCAATGTAAATCATGGGCATTTATCTAATCACAAAAAATTTCACTAATAATGAACACTAACACTGAAGCAAAACTACCTAACTGACAAAATCTCATTTTTTTTCCATAGATTCAAATACCATATACCCAAAAGAAAAGAGAACTCGAGCATATGAACTGGGAATTTGACAAACAAAATCCAAATTCACGACATGGGGGAAAGAATAAGAGGGAAATTTGAGAGTCAGAGAGAAATTACCCAGAAATAGAAGGATTATTCGATGAATTAAAGGCAGAAAATAGGTATTGCCCATTTGGAATCCTGACCCCTTTAGATCCACCCAAGTGGGAATTCCACATGGGTCAATCCAGTATGAACATTTGGCATGGACTTCGGATGGAAAGAAAGAGACCCAAGTGAGAAAAGACAACGACGAGACTATTCACTGCCAAGACAGAAGAAGACTTCTTTTGTTTTCCGATGGAATCGCATTCTTGGGTTGCCCCACCAAATCGTACCCAAAAAGTTTATTTTATTGTTAAAACTTTTTCATGGTAACCAAGGCCTAAAGCTCTAAGGTTTAAAGGACTGTTCTTTTCGGTAGTGTTTTTTTTTTTTTTTAATTTATCAATTTTAATCAATTTTAATTTATTGTAACTAATTTTAATTTATTTCAACAAAAAAAATCACTTCAACCAACTTCAATCTATTTTAACCCGTTTCAATCAACTTCAACTAACTTCAACCAATTCTAACACACTTTAACCTATTTCAACAAAAAATATCAATTTCAACCCATTTCAACCCACCTCAACCAACTTCACCCTTTTACCAACTCCAATTTACCAACGAAAAGAACAGGTCCTAAGACGGGTTAAGAGCAAAGTTATAAATATTATACCGATCATCGTTTTGTTTTTATTGAAACGAGATCTGTCGAATTTATGTATCGTTGTACCGATCCTGTATCATTTTGAATTTCCAAAAATTTTAAAAAAATTATAGTACAAAAAAATAAATATTTTTGTGGATCGGGCGGCATTCAAACGAAAATATCGATACTGTTTAATATTTAACGGTACAGCACGGTATTGATTGGTATTTGATAGATACAGAGTAGTCTCAAATGAAATATCTTTAACAACTGTATAACTGATCTTTATTTCTTTTGGTTTATCACTGGCAAATGTGAGTCAACTTTTTAACACCACATGGTAATTTTGAACAAGCATGAGCACGTGACAGTTGAAGTGGGTGGGTTAGGCTGGACCTCATGCAGAAGCGGGCTGGGCCGGCCCATGTGTCGAACGACCCTGACGCGCCCAGGACTTGCACATTGATCCGAAAGCATTACATGTACAAGACAGATTGGACGAAGCCTTGAACTAACTCAGATTAGGCTTGTTTGTCCGGGCCGCAAAAAGCCTGACCCTTTTGAATGCGAAAGTGCGCAGTAAACCCATCTTAATTGGGTAGACCCAGGAAGCTTAATGGGGCCCCATTCAATGCCCAACCTTAGAAGCAACTTATGTGGGGGCTGTCCATATTTCAAAATTGACACTGTAGCTGGAGCGCAAGTTGTGCTTTTGTTTGACAATGCGATCACTATAAAAGCAGGATCCACATTGAGTGCTAATTATTACGGTTGTCTTTATTCGGCAATAGTGTTGATAAACGTCACTTCCCTTCTTAGTTATGGTAAAGATGTTAGCTCGCTTAGGAGAGATGTCACAAGATTGCGTTTATTTCTGACTCTGTTACATAAAATTCTAAACTGTTGGAATATAGACGTACGGTATACATAAAGTCATTTTAGGATCAATCATAAGGCGTGCTCTTGGATTGGATTTAATATTGCTCACTTGAAGGGTATACTTTGTTGATCTTTTGATTATCTTCACAGGATTTAAAGTCCGTAGCATCATATAATAAAGTTTGTAGTCGTATGACATGTACCGTGGGTTCAATTATACCTTATAGTCATTTTGAGCGTCTAAATTGACCAATCTCAAAATATTTAATGAAAAATTTTTATTTGACGTGCTTTTACCATCCCATGAGCCGTGTTCTCTTTCAAACACAATAAACTTTTATATGTTTCAGTGAGTTTTACGACCATATCAGACGAGACCGTCTCACTTATGTAATGTTTGGTTGCACGTAATGCAATAGCGATGTAATGCAATCAACTTTACAATGTAATCACAATTACTTAGTTTGTGGTAATCATAATTGCAATATAGTTTTTCTATTGCAATACTTTCATACAACTAAACAAGATAATGAAAATACAATTACAAACTTGTTAACATTGCAGCGTTAATTGCATCTAACCAAACGTTACATTAATCTATATTTGAAAGTACATAAAAAGTCCAAAGCAAGCGCAGCCAAGAAGGAGACAACTAGCGAGCGTTACGTAGGGGCAACGCAGCTGACCATGCGTCCATAGAAAAGCACGCTTTACGGCCGTGCGGTTGCTAAAAAGAAGCAAAATTCACTCTTTTATGGAACCCCAAATTCATTACTTAATCAAAAGCCAAACCTTAGGATTCTAACATTCTTGAAGTTATGAAAATGTAGTTGCCCAAATTCACAATTTGGCATTTTTTTTCACGAATACGTATCGTTGTTCCCAATCTTCGTGTTTAAATTTCAAATAGCTCCTTTTCCTTGTTATGAGTAGTTTACTAATCAATATTTTATTCTAACAACCTCCAAAAATCTAGGATGTTATGTATGTGGTCGTATCTCTTTGAAGAGTTTGATTTCGTATATTACAAAATTGTTCAATTATAATGTAAAATATTTTTAAAATTTTCAATATATATAAATTATTTTTTTCTAAAAATGATTACTTAATGTGGTATTAGTTCTTTTTACATGAGAGATTCTAATGTGAAATTTAGCAGCCACTTTAGTTAAGGTTTATGGCTGTGTTTGATAATAGTATTTTGAGTAGTGTTTAGTGTTTTGATCAAATTAATACATTAATTAATCATTCAATTTTAGAGTTCGGTAACCAAGTGTTTTGACTAGCATTTCAATTAGCGTTTAGCGTTTTAAGTTGCATTTCTTAAGAGCTAACAATATTAGCTTTTGACATTCAGAAATAACATTTGTTATTTCTTGGCCAAAAAATATCCTTTGATAGTTTTATATTTGGCAATTATTTATATACTTTCATGTCAATTTACATGAATCAGCTAACTTAACAGTTAAATTTACCTAATACATTTATTTCAAGCATTCATCTAAATAATTATTTGCTAATAGATAAATTAGAAACGCTATCAACTGCCTAAATCGCTATCCTCTACATAAACAACTAATTTTGTCAAATATGGCCTATCTCTCCCCATATTCCTTGCATTGTCGTCAAACATTAGGAATATGTGAACTGATCAATAAAATGTTTTTGCTTAATAAGATAATGTTTGTCAATCAACAAAAACACTTATGGGTTCCTAGAATTGGACATTAACAGTGTTGTAAGATAATTTTGGCAACATATGCGGCAAACAAATATCCCGATCCTTCAACTGTCGTCTTAAGCTTTTGATCGAGATAAATTCCTAATAAAGATAATGACGAATTTCCAATAGAACCCCAATTATCTTATACCTTCATCTGATCCTCGCTACAATATAATGATAATCTATCGTATATTAGGGAATCATTTACGTTTTGAAGCATTTGGGCAAGCTCATTTTACCGATAGGAAAAGTACTCTAATTTCTCATTGTTTGCTTATGAAATGTGTGTTCTTCCCTCCTTATTGTGTGTTTTAACAGCGATGATTAACAATATCTCTGACTCTGAATAACTACGGAGAAGAATGTGCATGGTGAGTAATTGAGTATGGTACTTTACTTTTCTTTTTTGGGGTGGGTCGTCCAAATTAATAATAGTGCCCCAAAGTAGGGCGCACATCACATTGATGAATGCGTCTGGGAAATTAGTGGTTGTGGATGTGGGCTCATCATTCAATTGTATTCAAGCACCGCAGATGATGATCTCGTAATCTCATACTTTGATATGCCACATACTACTCGCAGTAGTTATTTTTAAGTAGTGAATTCATTAATTAAAAGTAGATCTGATCAACGGATCGGGATCCGTTCGACCTACTTCGACCCCGATCCTCGACAAATGAGGGTCAGTGCCAGTTTTTTTTGTTTTCGATCTACCCTGACCCTCAAATTGAGGCCCTGATGGTACCCGACTATGATGAGGGTCGGCCTCGGCTAGAGGTCTTGATCATCTGACCCGATCCGTTGATCCTCACTTTAAAAAAATTAAAATTTAAAGTCAAAATAAGATACTTTGGTTTCATTCGTTCAAAACTTTTGTGCTTTCTACTTTCTCGTCTCTGTTGCGAAAAAAACAGAGTTTTAATATTTATAAACCCCAAGTGCAAGGTATGTCGTTGAGTACTTGGGGTGTCGTCCACAGGGAATTGGGTTTCCAACTACCAGAGTTCACTAGAGCGTCTCAAGCTAGGTAGGATCGAAGGGTGAGAAGGGGAAACTAAACTACGCTACAAATACAGAAACAAACGACTTGGAGTTGTGATTTCACCAATGATGAACCAACTAATCAAGACAGGTCCTAACCTACCCGAACCACACCATGAACAAGAGATGGTCGGTTGCACCATCAAAGACCACCCAAGCCCTCTCTCAAGGGTCATGAGCTAGTCTAACTCGTGTAACCACCTACTTTCGTGGGATTAGGCGAGTTAAACCACAAAACTAGCAACCCCGGACCTAAGCTCGATTCGGATACTACTTTCGTGTCCCGAACTCGGCTATTCCCTCTCCCACACTAGCAAATTGACCTCACCTCTCAGCATAAGTCAATCGCCCAAAAATATGGATGAAAGTCCTCTCAGGCATTTCATCGAACACTTGGCGGGCGTGAAGGAAAACTCTATGTTCTAGGCAAAGATTGGGCATGATTAGGCCTAGTACAAGATTAATTAGCCATCAAGAGGCTAATCACAATCCAAGCCAACAAAATCTAACAACTAATCATCAAAAACGAATGAAAACCTAAACTAACAAATAAGAACATGAACACGAAGAACGAAACAAAGGCAATGAAATAAAACGAATTCAAACAACTAGATAACATGAATCAACAATGAAAACCAAACATATAAACTTAGGCAAATCAAATACAAGAATTAAAACTAACAAAACATAAACAAGAACAATGAAATAAATAGAGAAAAGGAAGAGGGAAACTTATGCTTGAATTGATTGAAGAACTTGAAATCCACAAGCAAGAATCCCAAAATACAAACAACTGAGATCCTAATCTAATCCTCCTATTGAGGTTTTTATTGGATAAACCTAACCTAAACTAACCTAGAAAATCGCCCAAGGAGAAACCCCGAACGAACTCCCTCATGAACGCCCGAAAAAGGGGCTTTTATCGCGAACCCAGGCCTGACGCACGGCCGTGCGTCACTACGCACGCCCGTGCGCCGGGCCGTGCGTGGCTTCTGCCGCCAGTGCACGGTCGTGCCTCCCTGCAGGTCGGCCGTGCACTGTCCTTCTCTGCTGTGTTTTGCCCGTTTTCGCTGATTTTCATCGTTTTGTCCCATCTTTGTCCCTTTCCGCGACGTTTGCTCGATTTAGAGTTATTTCCTACAAAACATAGATAAAACGAGTAAAAATTCTAAAGATTAAGTTATTATACAAGCGAAAAGTAGGTGAAAGAGGCACGTAAAATAGGTAAATTTACCGTTCAACACACCCCCACATCTATCTTTTGCTCGTCCTCGAGCAAAATAAAAGAAAAACTGAAGTAAACAACTAACTCACTTTCGTAGGAATCACGGTTGCATTTAGCATATGCAACAAGCCCTTTAAACCCCTTGGTTACCCCAAGTGGACGAGTAAGGTCTCGTGAGGGTTTGCAGAAGATATACCCACAAAATCTCAAAAAGGAAAAACAAAGAAAAGAGAAACAAAAATCGAAAAATGAAAATGACAAAACAAAATATATACATCAGGGTGAACTGTACACGTTCGGATCAACCAAAACCCCCTAGTAACTCAAGTATCAGTCTGTACACAAGCATTATATGCATTTCAGGACACATCATCCCAAAGAATTGCATTCAGACATCAGCTTTTCACCCCACAACGCATGAAAATAATGAATCCATCCTTGTGCCTGTGTGCAAGTGTATCATCACCCTGAAACTAAGCCCACCAAAATCAAACTCAATCCCACGCAGCTGACACAAGCTACCTTTTCGAATGGCTAGCCTGGAAAGCAAGTTTCCCCAGTAGCTGTATTGCCTCAAAGGGTAACACCCAGTAGCGCATGCCTCAAAGGGGTACTTGTCATTTCCAACTCTTTTCTTCCCCACTTTCTTTTCTTTCCATTATTATTTTTTTTTCAATACAAACTCATGTCACGCCTCAAAGGGATACACCCAGTAGCGCTTGAATTTGTTTTGTTTTTTTTTTTTTTTTTTGGAAAAAGGGGGTGCCAGCGCATATAAAGGGAACTGTGCAGTAGACAGTGGGAGAGTCGATTGTGGAAGACTAAGAATGAAGGATGATGACAATACATGAATTCAGGACCGGATTGCAAAATTACGATGGACTGTTGGGGTTAGAACTGAGGTCTAAAACGACAGATTGGGGATGAATATCTATCATACACATTATACTTATATACGAGCTAATAGTCAAGGTATCAGGGATCAAGACTGATCAAAATAGTACAAAACTCCCTTAAATGCAAAAAGAAAAGAAAAGTTCAAACAAAAAGGAGAAAAATTGAAAAATTTTCACAAAAATAAAAAGACAAAGGGGAGATGACCCCACCCCCACACCTAAATCTCACAATGTCCTCATTGGGAGCCGTGAGTCATCACCAACACACAAAGATAAAGAAAACAAAAATCAAACACAAAACATACAAAATCGACACATATATACACAAGCTAACGCATTCTCCCAAAAACACAATTTTACCCAAACAAAAACAAGATCACATATATATACAAACTAACACCACCAATCACAACACAATAAAAATCCACAAAAATACAAAAATGGTGATCATAGCCAACAACGGCTCAACAACATCCACATTTCGCCACAAGATGATCACCAACCAAAAACACAATCCTAATATTCACAACTAAACGAAAACAAAAAGAAAGAAAAGAAAAATAAAAAGAAGGGGGGAGAGAGTGAGAACGAGTATACCAGGTCGGGTACTGAATGTACCCGAACTATGTCATGACGACTTAAGGAGCATCAGCCACTCCTTGCCGCTCAAGATGCGAGTCGTCAGCTCGGAAGCAGTCAAAGCTCGCAGGAGCTTATCATGCATAGCTGCATGTAGCTCAGAATGGTGTGAGTAAGAGAACACTGGTAAAGATGGAGCAAACAAAGTTAGTGCCCTCTTAAACTCACCAAATACTTGTGAGAAATCAGCAGAATAATCGAAGGTAATAATCAATACGATTTCTCCAGGCATGCCCTCTAGGTACAGACAATAAGGGCCAAGGAAAGGGTCATACCTCTAAAAGTACCTAGAGACTTATGGCAGGCAGCCTCATTCCCCTCAAGTATCACAAGAGAATCGATAAGTGACAAATCACAACACTTGGGGGAATGGGAGGGTGGTGAACATGAATAGGAAGCATGGGATGTATCAAGAGAGGTGGGGGATATATTATCAATAAAATCAGGACTAGTTGGCCCTGCAACCACAACATCCATGCATGAAGTCCCTGTGGGAGTCCCATAAAAAGTATGCACCTCAATAGCAACATGGTCGGAACCAGACCAAGTATCATCCTCCTCAACACTAGCGCTAACGCCAAAGGTCTCACCTACCTCGAACTCCGTCGACTGAGCTAAAGGGGAAGGTGTATCAGGAAAGGTCATGATAAGCGCAGTGCTGTCCCAAAGGGTATTAGGAAAGGATGAAGCAACAGTGAGTGAAGGGATCAAGGGAGGGTCGAGTACGTCCTCTAGTCCGGACTCTAGAGAAGGAAAAGACGCACCATCATCACACAGGTTGACATCAAGTCTAGGAGCACTAGAACTAGGGTCAATCTCGGGTGATAGGTCATACTCCCTCAGTTTATTAACAAACTCAGCAAATTCAACTTGTTGCTTATTCATTGTCTCTATCATATTGCTAAGTCTAGCAAAGCCTTCATTAGAAATATGATAGGGACAAGAAGTACTGGCGTGGTCAGAACAATGGCAAATTTCGCACACAGGAGGGGCATAATCAGGGATGCAAGGGGGTGGGGTACAAGAATCAGAACAACTAGTTTCAAATTCATAAGTATCCCAAGCCAACCACTCAAGTAATTCCCAAGCTTCATCAACATTTCGAGCATAGAAATCCTAATGCTCCAAAAGAGCACGGGTCTCACAATTCACACCCTCATCAACAACATGCAATATTTCCCATTTCCCATATAAACATCCACAAGAAACACATTGAGCAAGATAAGCATGTAAACGATCCCAATAACGGTAAAATAGTTCTTGCTCACATTGGGGAAAATGGAAAATTGCCATTGAATTTTTTTTCTTTTGAAAATTTTTTTTTTGGGATTTTTAAAAGGCCTAGCCTCGAATGCTAAAGTAAACCCCAATATCGAAAAACGCCAATTCCCCGGCAACGGCGCCAAAAACTTGTTGCGAGAAAAACAGAGTTTTAATATTTATAAACCCCAAGTGCAAGGTATGTCGTTGAGTACTTGGGGTGTCGTCCACAGAGAATTGGGTTTCCAACTACCAGAGTTCACTAGAGCGTCTCAAGCTAGGCAGGATCGAAGGGTGAGAAGGGGAAACTAAACTACGCTACAAATACAGAAACAAACGACTTGGAGTTGTGATTTCACCAAGTGATGAACCAACTAATCAAGACAGGTCCTAACCTACCCGAACCACACCATGAACAAGAGATGGTCGGTTGCACCATCAAAGACCGCCCAAGCCCTCTCTCAAGGGTCATGAGCTAGTCTAACTCGTGTAACCACCTACTTTCGTGGGGTTA
This sequence comes from Carnegiea gigantea, assembly GCA_029747015.1. Lineage (NCBI taxonomy): Eukaryota > Viridiplantae > Streptophyta > Magnoliopsida > Caryophyllales > Cactaceae > Carnegiea > Carnegiea gigantea. Next base: position 808,064 of record JAKOGI010000163.1, on the reverse strand, counting down.
GGCGAATTAGACCACAAAACTAGCAACCCCGGACCTAGCTCGATTCGGATACTACTTTCGTGTCCCGAACTCGGCCATTCCCTCTCCCACACTAGCAAATTGACCTCACCTCTCAGCATAAGTCAATCGCCCAAAAATATGGATGAAAACCCTCTCAGGCATTTCATCGAACACTTGGCGGGCGTGAAGGAAAACTCTAGTTCTAGGCATAGATTGGGTATAGTTAGGCCTAGTACAAGATCAATTAGCCATCAAGAGGCTAATCACAATCCAAGCCAACAAAATCTAACAACTAATCATCAAAAACGAATGAAAACCTAAACTAACAAATAAGAACATGAACACGAAGAACGAAACAAAGGCAATGAAATAAAACGAATTCAAACAACTAGATAACATGAATCAACAATGAAAACCAAACATATAAACTTAGGCAAATCAAATACAAGAATTAAAACTAACAAAACATAAACAAGAACAATGAAATAAATAGAGAAAAGGAAGAGGGAAACTTATGCTTGAATTGATTGAAGAACTTGAAATCCACAAGCAAGAATCCCAAAATACAAACAACTGAGATCCTAATCTAATCCTCCTATTGAGGTTTTTATTGGATAAACCTAACCTAAACTAACCTAGAAAATCGCCCAAGGAGAAACCCCGAACGAACTCCCTCATGAACGCCCGAAAAAGGGACTTTTATCGCGAACCCAGGCCTGACGCACGGCCGTGCGTCACCACGCACGGCCGTGCGCCTGGCCGTGCGCCTGGCCGTGCGTGGCTTCTGCCGCCAGTGCACGGTCGTGCCTCCCTGCAGGTCGGCCGTGCACTGTCCTTCTCTACTGTGTTTTGCCCGTTTTCGCTGATTTTCATCGTTTTGTCCCATCTTTGTCCCTTTCCGCGACGTTTGCTCGATTTAGAGTTATTTCCTACAAAACATAAATAAAACGAGTAAAAATTCTAAAGATTAAGTTATTATACGAGCGAAAAGTAGGTGAAAGAGGCACGTAAAATAGGTAAATTTACCGTTTAACAGTCTCTTAGCCACCCCCTTATTCATCTTTCAAAACATCACTGGTTCGTAGCCTTCTATCACTCAATCTTTGATGTTTTAGTGAACTAACCATTTTAATTACTAAATTATGTATTAGAATGTTTTTAACTGTGATGCATTTCATTGAAATATTATATTATCGTTTGATGTTTTGTTTTGTAGGTGTTTTAATGTTGAATTTTACAATAGAATGGAAACTTAGTAAAAAATTCATTTTTTACAGAATGAAGGTTTGAGAGTTGGATCCGACCTGATGACCCAAGGGTCCACCCACAGGATCAAGGTCAAGAGTATGTCGACTCCCATGAGGATCGGGTAGGGTTAGGATCGAGAAAATATTTTCTGCTAACCCTCATGACCAGACCCCCAATCCTACTCAACTTTCAATTTGATCTGGTCTAATTAAAAGTCATTTAAGTTCAAAATATAAAAGTGTTATTATCGAGAGTACTCTTAAATCCCATGGATCAAAGTTGATAAGATTTTGAATTAAAATTTTAAAAGGGTAATTCAATTCAACTCCAAACATTGTTCAATTATAAGTGTTATTATTGTAAGGATTCAAACTAGAGCACTTAATATGAGTGGTAGCTTTTCTACTATAATACTCTCTATTTATAATTAGTTTGACTCATTCGTTACTTAATAACTATGTGAGAAATACATGCTAGGAAAAAAAACACATACATAACTGTTGGAGAATATGTATTAATTTATATAAGTTTTGATATAAAATGAGACTTTTTTTTTTCCGGTTTTAAATCACAAACAATGAGGCTTTAAAATGAACAATCTTATTTATTTAAAAAGAAAAATAAAAAAGAAAGATGGGGAGTAGGGACTAGGGAGGGGTCAAAGCCAACACGTTGTAGTGGAGCTTAGAGCATTTCCAGCCGTGAGCCAATTTTTTGACTTACGGGTGGGGGCCTACCATTGACACATCAACCTTCTCTCCAACTTTTTATCTTACAATCCTCACTCTCTCCAATGCAAGGCTCACAACTTTGACTCACCAAATAAAATAATACAAATGGACCCTACACCTTATCATAATTAATTGGTTTATTATTTTTATTTTGGTTAGTTATTTGGGTTTATTAATTTTAGAAAAAATAATGTGCACATAATAATTTGGTAATACAACTAATACAACAATTTTTTTAAAAAAATACAACTTCTTTTCAAAAACCCAATAAATAAATAAAGAAATAAAAATAGTTGAACTATTTTTTTTGAAAAAAAATTATAACTGACTTTTAAAAACTCAAAAAAAATTAAACAAATAAAAATTGTAACAAAAAAAGAAACCAATAAAAATTTTAGAAAACCAAAATTTACAAACACAAGAAAAATAAAAACAAAAAACAAACAGAAAAACCCCCCAAAAAAAAAGGAAAAATTGGGCTGAGGGCCGCTTGTGATGGTGAGCCTCTCGTCGGGCCTTGGCGCGCGGGCCCATGGCTGCAGGCCCACGAGCTGGCCGGCCGCCCGCCCACCACGTCACATGTCAAGGCCCGTAGGAGCTGCGTTGGGTTTGCTCTTAATCACACGTGGTTAGGAAAGTGAAAATGATCGCATTAATTAGCTGACCCCACTTAACACGTGTAACCGTGCGTCCATGTCAGCTTACAATTCAAATTGGTCACGCCCAATCACAGCGTCGGCAATGCACTTGTTTTCTACTGTAATCCTGGCCGTCCGATGATCGTTGTACGTGTCTGATGCATCGTTCCATGTTCGCACGCTTTGCCTCCCCGGATTCTGGTGAAACCGACAGAAAAACGGCAACCAAAAAACAAAAAAAGTCCGATTTTACATTAAAAGAACTGCCCGATACACAAACATTCCACGCTCATGTGAGATTTGGTTTTACACTCGTTCTGACAAAAAGTTTTTTTTTTGTGGTTGAAATGACCCAACTATTTATAAAAATAAAATTGCAAAACATTTACATTATTAAACTATGTAAAAACTGATGATCTGTTTGATAAATAACTGTTAGCTGTTAATTGTTAGCAATTTGAATTAATTATTTGTAGAAAAACTGGTTGGTAAGATTAGATATTTCTGACAAAGTTGTGGAACAAAAAATTAATTATATAAAAAGCTTTTTCAAAAAGCTAATACAATTAATTTTTTCAAATTAACTTTTTAGACTCAAAAAATAATTCCAAAAAGTCATTTCAACAAATATTCAAATTAACTTTTTCATTAGATCAAATAATTAATTTTAATTTAAGATATTATTTTTAACAAAAATTGCTATATAAAAAACCATTTATCCAACATCTCAATCGCACATAAACCAAATGTTGACTTAATCTTGACTAGTAAAAAGTTAAGGATTTAAAAAAGGCCATTCCTTCACAAAGTCCCCCTATTTCCCTCCTTTTCTAAAACCCCTCTCAGCTCGTAAATGCTCATGCCTAAAGTCCCTTAACTACCGTGTAAAAAGCTGGTCAAGTTACACGAATAACATGACACATTCTGAAAGAAAGAGATAGAAAAATTCTTTTTTTTTTTTTGAAAAAAAGGAAAGAGATCAATAAAAATAGGAAGTAAATTCTAGAGAATATAAAATTACTATGTTCACTAAGAATTGGTCGAAACGGCTTGAGGGTTGGTAGGAAGAAACGATAAATATTCTAATTTTTTAAAATACAATTAATTTATTAATAATTATTGCCATTATTATTATCATCTCTTTCAACTCTGATAATATATGTCATATATACATACATATATATATATATATATATATATATATATATATATCTAAAAATGAGTATTTCCTTGTTCTTTTGGCATAGACTTACAGAGGGACACTACTTTACTGTTGGCAAAGTGGCAATTCAAAAACCTGGGTCTTCTCTTCCTCTTTAACTTCATTCTACTACTTGGAGAAGTATCCTATTTTCACTTCTTTCAAATCCCATGACCGTTTTATCTCCACTTCTTCTTTTTCAAACCCTAAATTACCCATCTGGGTTCTTCTAATTCTTGCAAACTGCTTCTGGGTTTCTCTCAAAATTGATCAAAATTCACTCTTTGAAGCCAAACCCCTTGTGGGTTTCTCAGCAACAAAGTGCTAGAGAGAGAAAGTGGAACAAGTTTGAAGTTCAAGCTGAATGTGGGTTGCTTTGCACTGAGAAAAAGGAACAAGCTTCCCCATTTTTTTGATCCTTAAAGGTTAGTTCTTGAACCTAGATTCTCTTGCTTTCGCTATTTTTTTAAAAACATTTTTTTTACATTTTCAAGCTCTTTTCTCTGCCCCCTTGCTTTAATTTGATGCTGTTGGTCCCACTAGTGTACAAATTGTGTATTTTGTATGTCTGATTGTGGTTACACTCTTGTTTACTTTGATAATTCAGCGGTGGTGGCTGTCTAGGGGTAGTAGGCAATGCAGAAATGCTAGAGAGAGGAAGAGAGAGAAGAAATAGGGATATTTGAGGTATATGTTTTGTTCTGTAGCTTCAGATTTCTTCGGAAATTTTCAGTGAGGTAGGTCTAAAATTTCAAATCCACAGCATGTATTTTCAGGATAGGGACCTAGGTCGTCTCTTCAAAGCAAAGCCAGAGTATTTGTCTCTATCTTTACCTGTGTCTCTCTAAAACCCTGCAAAATACATCATACATGGGTTGGAAATTTGCAAAAGATAGCTAGAGTTCCCTTTCTAGCTTGTCTAAATCACAAATCTTAGCCTCAAAATTAGATCTAATACAAGTTGGGTTAGTTCAATTGGTGTTGATTTTGCCGAGTTACCTTCTTTGAGTCCTGTATGTTGTAGGCTAGATACTTCCATGTCATACATGATATGCAGAAGGTCATTATGGTAATTTTGAGGTACCGACGGTCTTTTTCTATGCAACTGCCTTTGTTTAGCCTAAAAGGCAGTATCAGTATCAATCAATTGATAGGGATGTTTTAACCTCTTAACCCTGGTTTGCTGATAGTATCAATGTATAGGCTATGATGTCTCTTTTTTTCCTGTTTTTTCTGGGGAAAAAGTTCAATTTCATGTGCATTGAATGATCTCTTTGTGGAGCTTTTATAGGTGCTTTGATTTTCTGCTAGGTTGGCTTATGTGTTTTATGTAAAACAAGCTTTCTGTGACCTTGTAATATTCTAGAAACCACTTCTTTGTGTTCTGTCTTCTATATTTGCCCCCTTTTCCCCTATAATATGCTAATTTTTTAGTTAATCAATCCTATATCTCATTGCACCTACTCCACTATACTTTATAAATGAAATCTTGGAGCTTTTCTTATCTGGGTGTTTCCCATATAACGTTGATTCCCTCTTAAACATCATCTCTAATTTTGTATCAGTTTGTGTTAAAAGCTGTTATATGTAAGGATTTCATATCATCTGTTTGTCAAGTTGAAATCTTGGTGTCACTGGATTGTAGTTTCTGATGGTGCAGTGCGGAATTTGATCAGGGTGCATAAGAAGCTATGGTAGAAGAGAAAGATCATGAGATATTAGTTGATGATCGGACGGCTGAAGAGTGGTTGTCCCATGCCCAGGAGCTCGTTCCTCTGGCACTTGATAAAGCGAAGCAAGTGAAGGGGTTTCCGGGAAGATGGAGGATGATCATATTGAAGTTGGAGCAAGTCCCTTCGCGCTTATCGGACTTGTCTAGCCACCCGTGCTTCTCGAAAAATACACTTTGCAAGGAGCAATTGCAGGCTGTTTCCAAGACCTTGAGTGAGGCTGTTGAATTGGCTGATAAGTGTATTCAGGAGAAGTATGAGGGGAAGCTCAGAATGCAGAGTGATCTCGACTCTTTATTGGGCAAACTAGACTTGAATCTCCGGGATTGTGGGTTGTTAATAAAGACCGGTGTTCTTAGTGAGGCTTCATCGCCTTTTACTTCATCAAGCTCGTCATCCTCGGAATCAGAAAATTCAGCCCACAGCAGTATAAAGGAGTTGCTAGCACGGCTTCAAATCGGGCATTTAGAGGCAAAACACAGGGCTCTGGACACCCTAGTTGAGATCATGAAAGAGGAAGAGAAAAACGTATTGGCTGTTCTAGGAAGAAGCAATATAGCTGCCTTAGTCCAGCTTCTCACAGCCACTTCTCCTAGAATCCGAGAGAAAACAGTTACTGTCATTTGCTCGTTGGCAGAGTCGGGTTCTTGTGAGAATTGGCTCGTGTCGGAGGGTGTTCTTCCCCCTCTTATTAGGCTTGTGGAATCAGGCAGTGGGGTAGGTAAAGAGAAGGCCACGATCTCTCTTCAAAGGCTGTCAATGTCCTCTGAAACTGCTCGAGCTATAGTGGGGCATGGTGGGGTACGACCCTTGATTGATATATGCAAAACTGGTGATTCTGTTTCACAGGCTGCAGCTGCTTGCACTCTGAAGAACATATCGGGTGTACCCGAGGTCAGGCAAGCCCTAGCAGAGGAAGGGATTGTGCGAGTCATGATTGATCTTCTTGATCACGGACTCTTGTTGGGATCCAAGGAGTATGCAGCTGAATGCTTGCAAAATCTCACAGCAAACAATGAAACCCTCCGGAGGTCTGTTGTTTCCGAGGGGGGAGTACCAAGCCTATTGACCTACCTAGACGGGCCCTTGCCTCAAGAACCTGGTATGGGGGCCTTGAGGAACTTGGTAGGCTCGATTTCAATGGAGGTGTTAGAATCAGTTGGCTTCCTCCACCGGTTGGTCCACGTGCTCAAGTCCGGGTCAGTTGGGGCCCAGGCGGCGGCTGCCTCAGCCATATGTCGGATTTGTAACTCATCTGAGGTGAAAAAGTCGGTGGGCGAAGCAGGATGCATTCCTTTGCTTATCAATATGCTTGAGGCCAAGACAAATGGGGCTAGAGAGGTAGCAACGCAAGCACTCTCGAACCTTATCACCCTTTCACACAATTGTAGGGAAGTGAAGAAGTATGAGAAGAGTGTGCCAAACCTAGTCCAATTACTTGATCCAAACCCACAAAACACAGCGAAGAAATACGCGGTCACATGCCTTCTCGCTCTCTCGTCGAGCAAGAAATGCAAGAAGCTCATGGTTTCGTATGGGGCAATCGGGTACTTGAAGAAGCTGACCGAGATGGATATCCCCGGAGCCAAGAAGCTCCTCGAGCGATTGGAAAGGGGGAGACTGAGGAGCTTGTTCTCCAGGAAATGAGGTGTGAATTCTGTAAAGCTTTTCCCTCTTTTGCTCCTCACAGTTTGGTCGTTTGAATGATGACCCATGTTTCATAGCCTAATGAAACAGCAGAAAGTTCCCAGATTGTAAGAACTAGGGGTGTAAACTAAGCTTAGCAAAAAGCAAGTACTTACTATGTGTTAATGATGTGCAATCATGTAGTTTATCTTCCATAATTTATCATGGAAAATGGTAAAGGTGTGCTTTTTGTACTATTTAAGTGCTGATTTGGTTTTCTTCATTTCATATGATTGGAGAGTTTCAGATTGGAAAATTCAAGGAATGTGCTAAAAATTCCAGAGACCTCCTCCCCCCCCCCCCCCCCCCAAAAAAAAAGAAAAAATTATTGGATTTTGGGAGTTGTTAGTTAGGTCGGTCAAAGAAAGAGTTTTCCCATGCTTTTAGTCAATTGATTGAATCATTGAGTGATAATTGTACTTTCCTTACACTTGCAAAATAATGCTGAATTACTTGTCAGGAAAAAGATGTTACTGTTACCAGTCTGATTTTGAAGGAGATTTGCAGTCATCAGAATGCAGGACCTTCAGCCTCCACTCCAGTGTGGACTGTGTGGACCATGGTTTTTGATCAGTTTGTTGTAAAACTTCTTACTGCTCATGTGATAGAGTGTTTTTTTGGTCCCTGTTTTTGGGGGCTGAATTGATCATATAGTTCCTTTTGTTGGTACATATGAGACGAACATCCCGAAATAATGAATGATTCATCTAATTATAGCTTAGTAATGGATAAGCATGTCACACGACAACAGACACTGGGATTGATTTGAACTCTCTATTCCCCCCCCCTCCCCCGAGTACCTTTTTGAAGCGTTTCTTTAGGGTAATTTCTAAATTAGCGAGTGTGTAAACCATGAAAAGTGATTAACAAACTGCATAAAACAGTTATGCATCATAATTTGGGCGAAATCGCTTGTAAAAAGGATGAGAGCTAAAATGCTAGACAGAAGAACATCAATAGCCACCTCTCAGTTGTGGGCAAACATGACTGAATAATATGTTCTTTGACTATGATCACCTTCATGCAAGACTCAAGAGGATGTTGCTAATGCTTCCCGAATCCTAATACCTTGCGCAATGCTTAGCCCTTCTTGATGTCACTTCATTTCTTCTTCAAGAAATCAAACTGGTTACAAAGAAAATGACTACTATGATCCAGATATTGGGATTAGAAATGACAAATTTACACCATAGATGTTCCAAGTCCCTTACTTTTGAGTACGTCCATTTCAATGTTTTTTTTTTTTTTTTGGTGGATAAATTAGCGAGTAAATAAACACTTCCAGCATATGTCCATTTCAATGTTAGAGTTTGTTCATTCCAATATTTGTACTCAGCCCAAAACAATAAAAATATGGTCATCGCATTTGCACCTTATGCCTTTTGGTTCCACCTAATTATTGTTTTTTTACTGAAAGGAGACATATTGAATTTATATACCGATGGATCAGCCTCATACCGTTTTGAACTTCAAAAAATCAAAAAAATTAAAGGACAAAAAATTTGGAATTTTAGTGTATTGGATGGTATTCGGTCGAAAATATCGGTACCATCCGATATTTGATGGTATAGAGCGGTACTGACCGGTGCAATACCAGACAATAACTCGTACCATTTCTTGACCGATACTGTATACTTTGGCAGATACTGGACGGTACGGTACGATATTTATAACACTGCTTCCACCCGTTATCATTCACGTATTTATCTAATTATTATCTTCAGGGGCGTTTATTGAGCTTCTGTTGCTCAAACTATCATCCAAAACTATCATTTTTATTGAAGATCAATTGATTAAATCAATGGCATGGTAATGCCTTTAGACTTCGACCTAAATCCTTCTTATTACCATTTTTCATACCTCCACGGAGAAACTTACTTAGAAATACTTAGAAATATTACTAACGAAGACCCATTGATACTAACAAAGACCCATTGAAGAGCCGCTTTGTTCGTAGCTAATTGGCGTGGTTGTCTTGGTCCCACTTTCCGTACCTAGGTTTGAATCTAGGGGGAGCCTTCCAATTTATTGGGAGAAAAAGGGGCCTAAGTTAGGTCTTGGGGTTGGCAGCCTTTTCCCTCTTTTCCTGAACTAATTGACCTATTGGCTCTTTCACGAGATAGGGAACCAACAGGTGACCCAAACTTACCCAAAAAAAAAAAAAAAAAAACCTTTTGAAGATGACATTATAGGACGTTAAGACCAACCATATGAACAACTCAAGTCACATAAGGTGCAATATTGGGGAGACTTTCGTCTTTGTTCGACCAGTTAGTTTCACATAAAGCAAATTTACATTATTACGCCCATGACCAACTGTAAATTTACACTAAATTTCTCGAGTCAATTCCACCCGAAACTCGAAAATTCCTGCCCAAAGACTTACATGACCTTAGCAGATTCTTCCATGTAAAGCACAAGTATTTATCACCAAATATATCCATGTTTTAAGAACATATTGAACCCACTTACACTCGAGTTTAATTCAACTCATTCTCGATTTATTTCGACTCATTTTCTAATAATAGCAATATTTCTGAATTCTAATTGCATTGCTAATAAAAACATAATCTAATTGCTAAGACGAGTTTTCTTTCAACAAGCTGGGTCTCGTGTTAGATTTTTCTACTCTGTTAAATGTGATTATTTTATGTCAATTTTATCGATATTGATAGACCAAATCTAAAATTGCACCCAAAAAAATAGGCGAAATATAAAATAAAACAAAATACACTGCCTACAACTTGCACCATAATATTCATCCAATTAGAGCCAGGGAAAAAAGGTTGAGCGTACAATAACCAAATAAATTAGCAAGAAAATTCCTCATTACAAAATTTAATTGTGGAAAATGGAGAACCATTCCAATCACAACGGGGGATTACGGCCCTCTTCTTTTTATTAGTAAATTCTAATTTATCAACTTCAATACACTTCAACTCACTTCATAAATTTTAATAAAAAAATATCCATTTCAAGTCACTTCAACCAACTTCAAATCCCTATTCTTTAAGTTGGTAAATCCCAACTTCAACCAATTTATCAACTTCAACCAGCTTCAACTCACTTCACGAACTTCAATTAAAAAATACAAATTTTAACCCACTTGAATCAACTTTAATCCACTTCAACCCACTTTAACAAAAAAATCCACTTCAACCCACTTCTATCAATCTCAACCAACGTCACCCATTTACCAACTCATTTTTCCCGACAGACACTTAAACCTTACTCTTTTAACCGACTTCTATCCATCATATAAAAAATATACCAACTTCAACACACATCAACCTACTTTAATTTATTTTAATCTATTTCAAAAAAAACATATCTACTTTAAAATTCAACCAACTTTAGTTATTTTCTAATCTCTATTTCCCAACGAAAAGTGGGCAACCAAATTTGTCGGGTAGTAGGAGAAAAAGAGAGGGCCAAACAAGGCCTTATCAATATCAGATTAGCCCAAGAGGTTCATCACTTCACCAGTGCTGGCGCTTGTTAATCTGTTTAGGAGGGAGAAACCGTTGACGAGGAGAGAGAAACCGGTGACGAGATAGAAGAGAAAGCCAGGTGTCTCAAGCTTCCAGGTAAGTATCTCTTCTTTTTCTTTTCTTTTTTCTCTTTCTTTTTTTAATTTCGTCATCCGCTGGGAAAATAGGAACCCTAATTCGTCGGATTAATCCAATTCCAGGTGAGTACTAATTCAGCAATATCTCCGAGAATTAACAATATAGTAGCTTGGCTCTTTTCTGTTCATTGTTTGTTGCTTTATTGCGTTTAATTTGTGGAAATTTTCTTTCGTTATCTTTTCTTGTGTTTATTTTGCCCTTTGAAGATGTTAGGTCAACTGTTTTCTTTAAATTGCTAAGTGGTGGTTGGTATTGGAAATGATTGACTGAATTGATGAATCAATTTCTGCTTCAAAGTTAGTTTCTTTATGTCCTTTTTTTTTGGTTGGGGGGGGGGGGGGGGAGGATGATTGGGGGGTTGAGTGTTGAGTAGAATTGGGAGATTGGAAAATTATGTTGATAAAATAGGTTGGTTTATCTTTGTGTCATCAGTTTGATCATAAGATAGTTTCAGTCTCCATTTGTTGTGTAATGTAGTTCTTGGATTTGAATAGGGACAAGTGTGGAAGATTGTAATCATGGGTACTAAAGTTGATCGCATTTGTGTGTTTCTGATGCCTTCTTGGAGCAAAAGTCTGTATCTTGTTGTAGTCTGAGTAAATTCAGCTTCCCAAATATGCATTGGGAGAAACTAGTTTCTGTTTCTATATATGATGCCTCAATGATGGTGGGATTTAGATCGGTTAATTGCACGGTTGAACCTCCTTCCACTTGAGGAGTTGTCGTCCTAGGAAGTGGTTCTCCTAGCTATAATCGAAGATTGATAAATTAATGGGAAGGAGGATAAAGTATGCATATTCTAGAATTGAATCATGCTGCTTACTGTTGGTAATATATTTACTTTGTTTCTTTGTGCGAGTATATAGACTTGGTGTTTTTGATTTTGATTTGATTTCTAAATTATGATGCGTTGACATTGTAGGTCTTTGTACAAAAGATAAAGAATGAGTACACTGGATGTGACTAGAGCAGAACTTGCTCTTATTGTCCTGTATTTAAACAAGGCAGAATCTAGGGATAAGATATGCAGGGCAATCCAGTATGGTTCTAAGTTTCTCAGTAATGGACAGCCTGGTACAGCGCAAAATGTTGACAAGCAAACGAGCGCGGCAAGAAAAGTCTTTCGTCTCTTCAAGGTCAAGCTTGAAACATCTGTTGTATTTGTCAAGTAATTCTGATTTAGTGTTCACGACGTACGCATAATTCTTGCTACTTTTGCGGAGAATTTGTCTTATGATTGCGCCTTTATGCTGCTATCTCCCATCATGACTCAGTGTCTGGCTTCTTTGTTGCAGTTTGTTAACGATTTGCACGCGCTGATCAGTCCAGTTCCTGCTGGAACTCCTGTGCCGATAATTTTGCTTGGAAAGGTATTCATGCCTGAGAACTGTATGTACCTTAAGGCCTAATTTATGTCTGAATCATCTAATGAGTATTTTTTCCCCTACTTCCTTGCAGTCCAAAAATGCCCTGTTGTCGACCTTTCTCTTCCTTGATCAAATTGTGTGGCTTGGCAGAAGTGGCATATACAAGGTTGGGTTTTGCTCTTCTCCCTTTCTTGTTGCTCTAAACATGGTTTGTATGCTTCATGTCTCACCGGGCTCCTTTGATTGATAGAACAAGGAGCGAACCGAGCTGATTGGCAGGATCTCTCTATTCTGTTGGATGGGTTCCTCTGTGTGCTCTACTTTTGTTGAGGTTTGTTCCTTCCAAGATCCTGGTCCTACTAGTTTGAGCTTAGTTAGAATGGGAGCACCTTCTGCATCATTTATTGATATGATCAATAGAGCTTTAAGCTTTTGTAGTTGGTACATTATCCAATGTTAATTCTGTTTCCCCTTCACATTTCAGCTCGGGGAACTTGGAAGGCTTTCTGCATCTATGAAGAAGCTTGAGAAGGAGCTCAAGGGTAGTGACAAACATCAAGTATGTCTATCACCTGAGATATTTGACTTGTGGAATTTGTTCGAATTTCTTCAATATAGTATCCTTCACCTTGTTGGTTTTGGCATGTATATGAACGCAGAATGAGCAATACCGAGCAAAAGTTCAGAAGTACAATGATAGATCATTGGCTCTGGTCAGAGCTGCCATGGATATAGTTGTGGCAGCTGGACTTCTGCAATTGGCACCTAAGAAAATCACTCCCCGTGTTACTGGAGCCTTTGGATTTGTTACATCACTCATTGCGTGTTATCAGGTGTATTATTGTGCTCCACTATCTATTTGTATTTGTCCTTCTATTAAATTTAAAAAAAAAAAAAAAACAGATCATGCACCTATTGCTAGTGAATTAGCTGCATCATGTGGAATACCAGCTGCTCTCTTGAAATTAATTATCCTGTAGATGTAGTCAAATTTGCGGTCCCCATCTTCCTTGTTGAGAAAGTAGAATTTGATAGAAAAAAGAGTTGTCAATAAAATGCTATCAACTGAAGTTAACTAGCGTACCAGTTGTTAGGAGTTTGTGGAGACATAGTTACTTGGAAATTTCTATGGCACTTTGTGATCTGGAAGTGTCTCAGGTGAGAGAGGATAGTCCAGGGATACAGTATAAAGCTTCACTGTTTGGATTTGGTGTGCATTGGAAAGTGGGTGATGGGTCTTCATGTGGGCAGATAATCTGGAGATTACTAAGAAATGGTGGTGAGATAGACATGGACGGCATTGAGCTGAGGTAATGTAAAATTGATTAAATCCAATTTTAAAACACTAACTTAGATGCAGACAACAATGATAAGCAACCCTATGGGGATCATAGGAGAACAGTTTACAAGGAGCCCAAGGTGTTCCCAGCCTTACCAATAACAAGCAAATATATCATTGCAAGTGGGTTTTGTCTCTTGAATCTTTTCTGGTTGAAGATAGAAAATAGTATTTACCCATCCTATATAAAGATCTTTTCCCTTGGAATCAGCTTCTCCACAGGTAAAGTTGTCTGTAAAGGTAAGGTTGCTTACATTTGGATTTTCCCATACCCTGCAAAAGTAGGACCTGCACTGGGAGTTATTGTTGTTCATCAATATCTTGAAGGTATGATGTGTTTTAGTGGAACTGAAGTTTGGGATCACAATGAAAGTATGATGTGCTTTAGTGGAACTGAAGTTTGGGATCACAAGAGAAAGAACACACCTAAGGGCACGTTCTTTTCAACTTGTAATGAATAACTATTTTGTTGATCAATGCTAACAAGTGCTGAACAATGCAGATGAGTGCTGATTAGTGCTCATCTTTGATGAAATTATAACTAGGAAATATGAGTAAGTGCATAACTGTTGAATACTGATGATAAGTACTTGTGATGAGTTAAAAAGAACAAGCTCTACGTCATCGGTCATGTTTCATGAGTGATTGCCTGATTTCTAGGTTTGGGTTAATTTTTCCAAGCAGACATAGCTCCTCAAAATTGCATTCTATAAATGTGCAACTGTGTGTCGTGTTGTTTTACCCCCTATATGCTCATATTGGATGCATAACTACTGCTGTTCTCCCCCCCCCCCCCCCCAAAAAAAAGAAGAAGAAAGACAGTCGGAGTTTAAATCTGACGTGGTGTTTCATGTTTGATGCAGTTGCTTCCTTTACGACCGAAGTCCAAGACATCTTGAATATGGTGAAAAATTGCCGACTTTCTGCAAGCTTTATAGGCATTGTAATAATCCTTAATCCATGTTTGCGTATGTTTGAGGGAATCTGGAATTTTAGTAGGGTGGCATTTTCACCATTAATTTAGAACTGTTCCTGTATCTCATTTTCTTCCCTTACATTCACCCCCACAGCTTACAATACCAATAATATTTTTGTTAATCTTTATAGTCAGAGCAAATGTCTTATATCTATGTTTTGTTGAAAGATTATCTGTCCTGTTTAGCCTCAACTTTTCTGCATCTGAAGCCTACCCAGATTCTCGATTAGTCGAAAGCAATACAGGGAATAACTGTCGATCATTCGAAGAAACACAGCACAATCTAGTGCTAGCATCAACCAAGAAGTGCATGTCTTTCTTGGTCAGAGTCCACATTATTTGCTCAAAGAGTGCATCTCTTACTACATTATGGACGTACTTTTACTGACGAGTGACTACAGCCATGAACTCATCGTCTAATTCAAGAGCCCTCATGGACTCGGGCGGAAGACATATCTCCAGATCCATACTTCCTTCCCCTTCAAACCCGGGATATGCAGTTATCTTCCCTGGATACTTGCTCGCATACCCGCTTCGAACTGCCACTGCTTTCCCCAATCCAAACTCGTTCCCATATACATTGAATCTAGGGGAGCTTCCAATCACTACACTACTTGAATCAAAGAAAGAATCCATGTGATAAAGAAAAGGAGACTGAATCCATGTGTCAAACCCACCATGAATCTGCTTGTCTGTCAACTCGGCCACAGCTCGGTTCAGTAACCGTGCAGCCCACCCCAAACTCTGTTCGAGCAGCTCCCCTGCTGTGGAAGCTGCTGTTGCTAACCATATCAAATTGCCGAAGTATTCCTGAGGCCACGGTGGCTCTAACCTATGCCTTAGATTCGCATCAAGGTTACAGGTGGTCTTTCGATTAGGTGCTAGACAACGTGCTCGAGTGATGGCCCTCCAAGCTAGGGCAGACACAGCCTGGAAGGACGAGATGTTACCCTCAGCTTCCCCAGCTTCTGCATTTGCTTTCTTCTTGAGTTTTAGGAGCAAGTCTGATGAAAAATGGAAGATTCTCTCCCTCAGTTTAGGGGCTTCATATCTCTTAAGGAATTCACCAGGGTCGGTGAAGGGAAGGGTGACTCCTGGACCACATCCTCCCGGGAACCAACGACCATGGATTGGTGGGTTCGCGATGGCTCGGTCTGATGTGTGCAGTTGTGACCATATGTTCCAGAAATGCCAGAAAGAAGTCCCATCACAAACTGCATGGTTCATGGAGCAGCCGATGAAGATTCCATCGATGAGCTCTGTTACCTGAACCGATAACAACGGCCTGATGTGGCCGTCGTGGTTGAGAGCTCGGTCATGATCAAAGAAGCTCTGCACTATTTGAGGCACATCAGTTGGAGAAAGAATGTCACTGTTGGTGACATCCAAACCAGCATGGATGAATCTAACTCCCGGGCCTTTACTACAATCAACGAATATCAAGCTCGAGTGTTGATCCTCATTGATCTCGGTTTCAAGCTGACCGACTAGAGGGTAGAATTGAACGAGAGCGCGAGCCAAAGAGCCCTTGAGCCGTTCTAGGAAACTTTCAACATCAAATTGTTCTTCACCTTGTGTTATCGAAGGTGGTTTGGTGTATAAAAGCCCCTTCTGAATGTAGTGAGCTGAAAGCAAGGCGAGATCGTTGGGTGCCAAATAGTAAGGCCGTTTTGTGTTTATGCTGTTGGTTTCGAGTTTGGGTCTTATGAAGCATTCTGAAACTAGTTTGATTCTCGGAGAATTTGCCATTGGAGTTGAAAAGCAACAATAGGTTTGAGTTTTTGGGAGGGGTTGCTTGGTGGGTCTGGCTCATAAACCTTGAGGATGAAGAGGTTTGATGTCATATTTTATTCCCACTTGGAGCGGCAATTTGGCTGTTTTACATGTATGACGATAGACTGATAACAGTGATAGCCACGTGAAGTTGATAGACGACATCCAAAGAGGGGATGGGATGGTTGACTCTTCTGGCTAAAGTTTTGGATATTTTTTTTTTAAACTATTCTCATATTATAATATAAGTCCCACATTTCCCTTAAAAAAAAAAAAAAGAAAGAAAGAAAGAAAGAAGAAGAAGAGTCCCACGATCATGACTCTTGAAAAAAAAAAATTTCAGAAGTCCATAAATTGTAGTTTATACAATTATTTTTGAGAGGGAGTTAAAGCAGTTCGATTGTTGAAACAGATAACATGTTCAATATGTTGAAAACAAATAACTCTAGTATAACTCTCTCTGCAATCCCAAAAAGAATTGACAACAGCTAGGCATATTCGGTGATAGCATTTAAGATCTGCTTTTTTCGTTGGGAAATTAGATTGTTAAATAGTATGGATTAGAAATGATTGTAAGGGATTGGAATTTTTTGGGATGCCTTGTAAAGATTGAAAAGGATTGAAAAAATTTGTTCATGAGTAAAAATGAATGAGAAAAACATAGTTAAGTACTAGAAAAGAATGAGATTTTTTTTGGAGATAACTAATAAGAAATTGGAAAGATTGAGGAAAATTGAACAATGTCCACCACCAACGAAAAGAAGAGGCCCTACGTCACCCCACAACAGAGTGCGTGCATCATTTCCGATAGCATATATTTGTATATTGTCAAACTACTTCAACCAAGAAAAAGTACATGCACCATCATAACCTTATCCTTAAAAATTAAAACCTTTCCCACTTGTTAAAAATCATTTACAAAGTCAGTGACAACCTACACAAAACATTGTCAAAGCCTGTTAAGCTAAGCACAGCAGCGACACTTCTATCAGCAAGGAGTTGTCTCGTTCATTAACAGAGGTCGCCACCTATTAGTGTCTACAACACATGACAAATGTAAGACAGATAAATACATAAAAGCTAAGCAGCTAAATCCTCCTCAGCCATCTCCTCATCAGTCTCAGGGTGCTCGTCGTCTGAATCATACACCTCTACCCCGACCGTCCCGCGTAACATGTTCAGAATCTGCTCCCAACCCCTGACATGCCTCTGAACCATCTCCGGTGTCACGGTGATCTCAACATTCCCCTCGTCAATGCTGGGAGGGGCACAAAACTGGGCTTGAGGGTTGTAAATAAGTGCAAACCTTCCAGATGGCTCAAGTGCCTCCACCCCGAAAACAGGCGACAGTGAACGCCCCAAAACTTGAACATATGCCACACTGCAACAGACGTGATGAAAGTTTAGGCGAATTTAGCTACGAAATTCAATTTAGGAGCTGCTTTGGGAAAAGATTGGCCGGAAAAGATAATACATGCGCTGAACCATGGAAAATATTGCAAAAGGCATCACATTTGAGGGATGGTAAGGGCACGTGCTTCATTTTGAAGAACCAAGTGCAAGTTTTATTTTTCTATCCTTTTTGGGTCAGAAAAAATTAGAACCATAGCGGCGTAAAAGGAATCATGTGCATAATAACAATGACATTGCCAAGTACATGCTACCTGACAAGAAATCTAGACTTTCAATAGGCAGAAAGCCGCATACTATAGGAAGCAGAGGTTTGCCAGGGGGCGAGATACCCAATCTATAGAAGAATAAATTTGTTTGAAGCCAACAGAGCTTGACACATAAATGAGATCATTGCCTCTTGGGGGATACCCAACAGGAACCCACCCATGGGTAGAGGAGCATATGGGAGTCTAATCTGTGAAATCCTGCACATCCTGCTCAAGCCTCAAAGGGCTGTATAACAGACACTTGCGGACTAGCTGGCATCTCCATGGACACAAACCCTAGCCTCTCTCCTGGAAAGTGGACATGCAAACGCCGCATCCTGGTTAGAACATCCTACTCTCTCCGACATGGAATGTCAATATCATTCATATTTACAAGATGACCCCCCCCCCCCCAAAAAAAAGACTGGGAATTGAAAGCAAAGGCTATATTAATATATAGAAGCCAAAAAGAATCTCAGGAACTGTTTCATGAAATACTAGAGACAAACTCAGCCGTCCTCCAGGTTCAAAGATAACGCCGATTTGAGGATCAATAGAATAATATAGCAGTCATAGTCTAGATTGGGAATCAACAAATATGATGAATCATCTACCAGAAAACATAAATTGACGCTGAAATGATTGAAATCTGAACACGTGAGTTAGTGGGCGAACTGACCATATATAATACAGGTCATCCATTTCTTGCCTCTGAATTCTACCAAGAAGCTCTATCTGCAAATATCCACCAATGCAAAGAACAGGCTGTGGCAGCTTGAAGTTCTGCAGGCAGTTCTCCTGTTCCAAATAGTATGTTGAAGAGCACATGCACTGAAAATACCAATTTTGAACACCACCTCCTTTCAAGGAGCTATTTCTTTAACTGACCAACTTCATACATCAGCTTCTATACAAAGGAAAAAGGCATGATAAAGCATCTTAGTGTTCCATTGTTCCAGATTGCTATAGCGAGGACTTTTTTTTTTTAAATTATCATCATTATTTGTCTTAAAGGTTCAGCTTCCAGCTGTAGTTTTCACTCGCAGTTATTTTCAGGATCACGATGAGAAGTAACAGTGCAATCGTTTTTGTACATCACTAAAAGACACTTGTACTTTGGAATATGGAATTCCATTTGAAAGGCTCATGTACGTGGGCTCACTTTGTGTCCCTTCGACCATTTTTAACAAATGTACCTAGTGGCTAGCACTGAGACATGAAAATGCACAGCAAAGCACCAAACCCCTACCCCCTTCCCCCTTTAAAAAAAAAAAGTAGTAAAAAAAGTTCCCGAGAATTTACTAAAAGTAATCAATTTGTATTGTTGCATTTTTCTCTATAACTACTACTATAATTTTGAAGACTGAAAACAAACCTAGAAAACATGTTTCGCGGCTTCACTTTATCCTGCAAGCCCACAACCATATAGATTTTGAAATTTACAGCAGCAACAGCATCAAAATTCAGAAGAGAACTTTTTCTCTCAAACTTCGAACAATCAAAAGGAAGTATAATATAAGTTTCAGAGTTGAAAGCCTCTAATTTTCTTTCTTTTGGTAATTACTACAAACGGCAAAGCCTATCAAATGACCAATAAAAAAATTAAAATAAACAGGGAACATCACTTTATATGGGTACAACTATTAACAGTCACAGCTTCCACGAGAATAACAACTGAACAAGTCACAACATCAAAAAGACAAAAAGACAACTTTAGGCCAACTACTTGAATTGACAGCATGTGACAGATATAACTAGAAAGGAATAACCATATCTGAAAGATGCATAGCAACAGGAGGAATTGCCTATAAGTGTTTCACTGACCTGAACCATAGGAAATTCTTGTGAAGTGTATGTCCACACAAACTTCTCCGCAGATGTCCGACTTTCATGGCCTTTACAATCTTGCTCATAATCATCAGGCAATATTCTGTATCCCATATGGAAGCGCACCGCTTTGGCAGAATATATGGGGGAATTTGTTTGGAAAAAAGCTGCATGGTAGAAACCAAAGCTACTGACAAATGAACACGGGACACCAGAAAGGGAATATGCATTAATTAGGGTGCATACAATTCATACCTTGAAAAGGCTGAATATTTATCTCAGAAATGACACAGAAGTCAGAGATTAACTTATAAGTTAGCCTCTCGGGCACTTCAGGATTACTTTGTCCTGAGCTTGACCAGTATGAAGGTCTACGTCCAATTCGATCCCTTGATTCTAGAGTGTTATGGATACCCTCTTCTGGATAATTATCAGTGCTAGAAGCACTTATCGCATCTGCTAGACATTCACCCACATAAGATGAAGTAAGGCCTCTGGCCAATGTGGTATACAATCTGTGCTCTTCCTTTAGATGCTCCCATTCAACAGAGCTGCTGCAACCGACACCTGCACACTTCTCTGGCGTGCCGCTTACATCCATCACACGAGCAATACCGCATAATTGAGGAAATAATTGTAAGCACAGATGCTTGCATATGCCATTCATTATGACTGCAGGAAACCAAAATCCAATATGAAAAAATAAAGTCACTGTGATGATTCTCAACTTCAAAGAATTTGACCTAACTCTCTCCATGCTTACGAGTATTAAAGGGTGACAATGATAATACCATTATTAGCTAAAAATAGAAATAAAAAATCCAACCCCAATGCAGAACTGCTGAAAGAAACATCAAGGAGCAAAATGAAAATGCTGTTGACCCCTAGGAATTTCTGCAGCAGGAGAACAGCTTTTTGGGGGTTAGGAAAAATCAACCAGTGCACATTACAGGGTTCAGCTGTTCTCTATGCTCTGACAGTGCTAGCCCGTTCTTTAGTCTATATCAAGATAGGCAAGGTCTCCCCGGTGAAGCTACTTCCTCATGCACACAAGATGATTCAAATCCTGCCTCCTGAATCTACCCATAAAGCTCCTCACACTATCACAAATATACAAATTACATGTGAACATGCATACAGCTACTCATCAAACTTGGCTTATCATCAGTGGCAGATCTAGGATATTAATCATGCAGGGTTGAGTTACATTATCTTAGAGCATTCCCAGCGAAATTCTGACATGCCATGTCAGCAAAAGTTCCACAATTTTAGAACTTGTGTTCCTTCATTTTTCCAACCAATGGAACTCATTTCAGCACAAATGAATTAAATATTTTGTTTTGGACCCACCTTATAACACACAACTATTTTTTAAACTACCTAATTAATATTTTTTATTTTAAAAAAAAAGAAAAACAAATAAAAAATACAAAAGGACAAAAATTTTTGTCCCGCGGGGAGAAACGCCTGTGCGTTCCCCCCCCGTATCACACGCGTTTTGCGTTGGCTAGGAAGACAGGAAGTGACACGAAGTAGACACGCGGCCCCACACCTTCCTCTCGTGTCTACCGCTGCTATTGCTCTTATAAATACATCTAAACTACGGGCCAACCTCTTAATACTATTTTTTTTCCCCTCTAGTATTCTATACCACAAATATATATCTTAGGTTTATGGATACTTGCATCAAATCTCAAAAGCTGCAGTGTCGGCTGAACCTGCTTGCAATACATACAATTCCTCTGCTCATTAATTAAAGTTAGATTCAGGTGTCTTGGTGAAGTACAATGCGATTTGTGGGAAGATTTGTTATGAAAACTCCAAGATTCCTTATGGTCTAAATTGTCAACTAATCTTGACGACTGGAAAGCAGTGCTACTTGGACTCTCATTTAGCCTCAAGTACCCACGTCGGACACTCAAAGATGGGTGTGGACATCGATTCTTCATTCTAGAACAAAAAGGTACAAAAATTTTCAACAATCTGCAGAGCCTGACAATTCCAATTTGAATCAACTGATTCAGCATGACATCCACGGAAGATACCCAACATGTCAATATGGGCATGGCCGAGTCCAAGTAGCATGGATGGCAAGAAAATCCAGTGGCCACGAATGCTTCTATAGTAGATCTTCAGATCCAAGCAGTTAGATATAAAGACAGAAGTTGCTCCGTCAGAATGAAGCATGATGTCTGCAGCTAAAAATAAGATCAAATTGATGATATCAAATAAGCATCATGGGCTTGATAAATCCTACCTGAAAAATACCTCATCATTCAAGCTTAAAAAACCTCTAAAAAGTCATATTGTGTTCAAGTCGCACATTTTCTGGATCTTGAACAACCACCATTGTCTCAATCCCTAAGAGGCATCTCAACTACTTCAAACTCAGAAAATTGAATTCCCCTACAGTGTAATTCATAAGCCTGACTCTGCAATATGGCGAGCCAATCAGAGAAGGACGTATAAGTAGAAGCTATAGCACATGAGAAAACCTCATTGTATTCAAACCATTCACTTCTATTTGAAGCCATCTGTAAGCTATAAAGACTAAGGCCCAAATCTAGGGAGGTCTGATGCTTAGAGAAGTTGCAAAATATTATAGCTTTCCGCACAACATAGTGTAAAGCTTAAACGTTTTCTAGAATAAAGGTGATCCTTCAATGCTAGCATTTAAGTCACACGGAAAGGACACTCTGTCACATCAATGCCATAAAACTCCATGAAAGAAGTGTCAATATAGGCATATAACACCCAAAGAAACTAGTCGATGAAAGTAGCACCATAATACCTACAAGGATATCAGCCAAGTCAAATGAGCAGAATATAGCATTCACAAGACACAAGCACTCAAACAGTTCAACAAAGAAAATGGGGTGATTCAGACGCACTGGACCTTAATTAAAATCAACATTGAAAGGCTAACTAAGCACTTACCAAAATCACGCCAGCTCCGTGACACTGAACTAGCACGGACAATATCAGCAGGATCATCCAGGCACATCAAAATCTTAGTAGACACATCAGGGTCGAGCGCTTGTAATAAGTCCCAATCGCTTTCCATTTTCACCACAGCTTTTGAATTGTTCCCCCAACTCAAAAACCTAATTCCCAAAGACAGTTTCAAAATTAGACCACCATATTCACAATCACATTAATTTCAGAATCCGACTGAAAGTATTTGCTGAAATACAAATGCACCTCAGCTGAAATTATATAAACATCAAACCCTGAATAAAGCACATAAATTTCGACATGACATGCAGAACTGAAGTAGTTAAACACAAATTTGATGCCTACGAATTTGAATCAACAATCGAAGGCTATAGATGAAACTGGAGAAATGATGAAACATTTAGCATTCCCAAATTTTACACCGAACTGAATGGGGCTGTGAGAGAGAGAGAGAGAGAGAGAGAGAGGCAAATTCAACCAATTGGAGGAAGAAGAGGAAAGATGCGAAGTATAGCTCGAAAGTCTTACCTTTCGTCGCAGATTAGAAGATGCAAAACAAAGCAGAGCAAAACCCTAGGAGAGAGAAAATCCAACTGATGAATTGATCGTTTTGCCTCGCACTCGAAGAAAAAAACTTGACTTGGATTTACGATTCGTAATGTGAAGCCAACGTACACGGATTTCTTCCCCTCTCCCTTTTTTTCATTTCATTTCTTTTTCTAACCCGTATAAATTATTGGATAAAATTGTCTCATATGAGAATTATTGTAAGGTGAATTATTTTGAACGTGATTTTTTAAAAAATTTTGAGGTGGTTGCTAATATATTTTAAAATTACTTTTTAATTTAAAAATGACTAATATATTATCTAAAAGTATAGTCGCTCCTATATAACGTAAATAGTCATCCCAAGTATTGTTAAAAAAACACCATAAAAGTATCCACCTCATAGTACGTCTTATGTATGACGGTATTCTACAAGACTTACTACCCAGACCTCTAGAGACGGAGGGGACCTAGCAAATGGGTTATTCGATTTATAAGATTCAATTCGTTTCAATTTTGATCGAGTCATTTACAATTCGAGTTGATTTTAGGTATGTGATATTTGGCGCAATAAATTTGTCATTAAAAAAAACAATTTTTGTAAAAATTATGCAATTAGGCTTGAGAGACTCAGGTCGTTTTCGATTTTATGTCCACTTCGAATAGCTGTTTCAGATTTTGATTTTGATTTTGATTCGGGTAATTGAATTTTAATCACTTTTGTTTAATGCAACTAACTGTTTTGTTAACTGGTAACTATTTGACCAAGTAATAGCTATCGTAATGGCTCATTGCTATGGTCTATTTAACTTCTTAGCTATCTAACTAGTTGGTTGAAGAAAATATAACCAATGAAATTAGTTGTGAAGTAGTTAGTAATTGCAAATTAAACAAATTAACCAAATGGCTAAAATACATTAATTTTATTAATTCAAAGTACCAAAGAATAAGACAGGGGCTTGGAGCATCCATAATCATCTCTAACCTACTTGTTACACATCATCAAATACAATACTTAAAAAATCAAACTCTATTTGGTACAAAAAAAATACTAAATCTCACATTAAGGAATAAAATATTGTAATTATATTATATTGTCT
This sequence comes from Carnegiea gigantea, assembly GCA_029747015.1. Lineage (NCBI taxonomy): Eukaryota > Viridiplantae > Streptophyta > Magnoliopsida > Caryophyllales > Cactaceae > Carnegiea > Carnegiea gigantea. Next base: position 783,660 of record JAKOGI010000163.1, on the reverse strand, counting down.
TTTGCAACTCCTACAAATGAAAAAAATGAGTATAGTTTTTGGAATTGTATATAAACCTTGCAATAATCCACACAGTATGCAATTAATGGCTAGAATTATTAAATGAATGACAACTTGCATTACTTTTTCATATGCTTGGGACCCCCTCTTATTCTGGATTTGCCCAGATTTGAACCCACAATTGGATTTCTTATCCCAAATATGGGAAACCACAACAATGAGAAAAGACAATTTTTTTGACAAATTTACATTTGAGTGAGATTAAATGTGGACTCTATTGTGATATTCGTAGAACCACTTTTTAATATAACTCATGGCATGAAAAAATTGGCTAAAAGATCAAACAAAATAGTTATTCCTTTTTTTTCTAATATTTGTCTGAAACATCTATGAGGCAAATAACTTGATTTCTCTACCACAAAAATATCTAAACTTGATTGACCCCACCCCCCCAAAAAAAGAAAAAAGTGAATGTCTAAACTTCAGTCTTCAAAATACAAGAACACATAAAGTTATCTTTTTTTAAAAAAAGCACACACACATAAAGCTGTGGAGAAATCTTACACATAAAGCTGTGGAGAAATCTTATTTCCCAAACATTCTTGGAGCATTTTCTTAATGTTCATTTTTTAAACAATATTTTAAACTTGTCACTTTAAAGACATTCGATAAAGTAGAACAATAATCTACATCTTCATTCAGTGGTTGATCTAGACATTGGGATTTCACCTACTAACATTTATCTCCATATATACTAAAAAAAATAAAGTTACAATAATACACAAATTACAATAGTCTACTATTACAATTGTCGCTTATGTTTTTTCATATTTGAAATCGATGCATGATAAAGTTATTAGAAAATGTGTCAAATTAAAAATTTTCACTATATAACAATCTACAGACTTAACCCCTCAATTTGGTCAGTTTGGTTTGTTTTTGGCATATTACTTTCGAAATTCAACCGAAAAGAGAACTGGAACTAGGAAGATGACTAGAGGAGATAGATTTAGAGAGTCATAGGGTGAGAGTGTGGGATGGTGGAGAGGTTGAGCTGTTGGATCTGTTGTTTTAGATTACTTCTGGCCCATCTTTACAACTATATTTTTTACTAAAAAAGAAAAATTACAATTATTAGTAGTTGGGTCTACTAATTGTAAGGATATCTTAGATTTGTTGGACCTATTTTAGAGGTGTCAAATTATAATAATGTTAACTCTTTTAAATAACAACTTGGAACTTTTTTTGGACTAGAAATATCCATGGACACCCTTACCTATAGTGAAGAACTGCCAATGCCTTTATCATGAGGCAAACATTAAACATATCGTCACACACTAGAAAAATTAAAAAGACCGAAAATTTCTCAATATAACTTAATAGTTCGGAAAATAAATCTGAAGATTCTTACAATAAAATCCATTTTTGACCATATATTAATTAGATCAAAATAAAGTTGTCCCGACAATGAGATCGGTGTTATTATTTCTAAGAATTTGGTTATTACAATTCTAACAAGGCTGAATACTATCTAGGCTATGTCAAATGGCTATGGGGTATTTACAACATTATGCATGGATACACTATCTTTCAAACTCCAACAAACTACTCCTATCCCTAGGCTTTGCCTATCTCGTCTGGTTTGAAAATACCAAACTAATAACACATCTTTAATCAGAAGAACTAAAATTTCAACGCCATTGAATCTCTCTCTCCTAAATTTGACCCAAAAAAAAAGATCAAACTCCCTCGACCATACTTTTGGGGTAGATCAAGACCGAATCCAAAGAGAGGCCGCCTTTGATGTGGGTGCAATCGATCTGTGTCAAAGCGAACTCGATCTTTGTCAATTTATTTATATGTTATTGTTATTTGTTAGTTACCTTGATTCGTCATTGGGAATGCGATTCCAATACCTTCTGTCGTCAATCCCTGTAATTGAGAGTGCCTTAGATGAGATTGACAAGCATATACCTCCTGTCTTCTTGTCCAGCCACATTTCCTTCATCAAAGAATCAATTCCGCAGATTAAATTGCTATTAATTATCTCTATACCAACAAATCTAGTGCAAATCTCAATTGAATGTGAACCAGTGACGTCAAAATGTGCGCACTATTCTTATCTTATCTTGAATAAATGTGGGCAAACGAACTCGATCTGAAATGTAACGAAATGGGAAGGTTTATATAGGAATATTTAGATTCATCAATGATAGTCGATTTTATAATTTTGAAATAAATATAAAAATATAAAGACTAAAATTATCAGGAAAATTTTTAAGTTGAAACTTGAATCGGGTCCGTATTTCATGACAAAATGTAAGACTATGAGAGATACATAAAAATCACTTGACTTGAATAAAAATTGAGATTACGACTTACTAACAAACAACTACGATTCACATCCTGACGTTAAAAGGCAAACAACAATCATTCATCAATTAGTTGGTTGGAGGATCTCTATAATCAATGCAAGGTTCATCCCAATTGACCTCGAATGGTACTGGAACTGAATTTTATGCTCTCCACCGATGTTCGAATCATATTGGTCAAAATTTTCTTAGTGGAATTGGTGGTACTCTTGTAGGCTCTTTGTGGGCCTAGTGCAAGCGTGCAGCGACTAGGGCCCAGCAAGCTTACACCTCGTAAAGGGGCCCAGTAAACGGGCCGATTTACGAGCTAAAAGAAAAAAAATAAATAAATAAAAAGCAGGAGGGAGAGACGGAGTGTACCTTGGTGCCATCATCAAAGAGATTAGGGCGAGAAAGGCACGCAAAGATATCCTTCTTAGTAAACCCCACCAAAGCAGGAGGAAGAACCTCCCCATTTTTTCCATCACCATCATCATGATCATCATGATCATGATCTTCATGGTGATCATGATTCATATGATTCAAGTTGAACAGTTTGTGGATAAGAAAGGTGTAATTGGGGGGCAACTTGGACTCCCAGATGAAGTCCGCCGAGGAAGCTCCCCGGAAGGCCCGGTTGAGGCGGGCCAACCGGCATATCTCCGGCGGGTCAAGGTGGCCCAACACGGCCGCTATGCAGCTCTCCGGCATGTCCCCCAGCCCACCGCCGCCGGTATCTTGGCACGCCGGCGATGACATATGGGCCCCCATTTGGGCTAGCTTGGATATATTGTCCCACTTGAATATAAGATTGGTTGGTTCAAAGTACAGGATTTGATGTAATAATGTAAATTGTAAAGGTGCGTCGTTAGAGAGAGAGAGAGGGGGGGGGGGGGGGAAGTTATGTGGGAAGGTGTTGTGTTTAAACTTTAAATGGCCTCCCAAGTGGCTGTTCACTTGTTAATTACTGCCATTTTATTCAGTATATATGTCATACTCCTGTGAGCATAACAGTCATACAAACAAATATATATTAAAAAATTAATATATATTTGTTTGTATGACCTATGAGACCATGCCAAACATTCTAGTCTTCACGTCCATGAACATAGTTTTATTCAATTATATATACTACAACAACACCATCACCTTCGAGTGTGAGTCACGTTTTCACGGGGTTTGAGGAGATTTAGATGTAGTCAACCTTATTGTAAAAGACATCTCTGCTTACAGAGAGACTGATTCTAAGATACCCACAAAAAAAAGGACTTTGTGAAAGTATTTTAAATAAGAAACTAAAAATAAGCAACAGTGAATGAACTAAGCAATACTAATAAAGTATGTGATAGTAACTATGTACAGCATAAGTACAATATCACAGAGGAAAGCATTATACCTAAACAAACAAAAGTAGGCTGACATTGTCTCTTCATAGATGAATGTACTACCTGTAGACAAACACGATCTACGAAAAAAGAAAAATATCCAGAAATGCATAACGACTTATTATATCCTACGGCTACCAAAGGATAACTACAAAGCTATCTCTCTATGATCGAGGACCTTAATCCTACCCCGCTATAAGGCCACTCGCAGCGTACGACTCGCGGGGCAGAGGGTGGGGCCCCCGTGTGACATGCGTGGCACAGGGCCTCTGCTAGCCAGCAAAATGGGGGAGGGAAACGCGTGGGAGATTGGCCCAGCGTTCTCCCCCCGAGGTAAGCTTTGGCTGTTTTTAATTTTTTTTTTTTTGAGGAAGTAAATATTTTTTAAATAATTAAAAAAATAGATTGTAAGTTATGAGGTGGGTTCATAACCAATATTTTTGTTGGATAATTAAAATTGGAGTTATATAAGTTGGAGAAGTGATGGAATGCAAATTCCAAAATTGTGGAACTTTTGCTGATGTGGCAGGCCAGAGTTCCAAAAATTGAAACTCTAGTTGGAAATGCTCTAATCTCCTATCCTAAATCATGTCGTCCGTCAGTCCTAAAACTTTCAAATCTCTTATCTAATTATATATGTAGAACTCAATTATAGACGTGGCCTAGGTTAGCTGGGCCGATCTTATCCAAATCCAATAAGCTCTTCAAAAAGACCAGTAATTAAAGAATTCAACTCTCCAGTCTGTTTTTATGCTTCTTTTCTCTTATCACAACAAAAGAGATACCTAATTCCAATCAATCTGAAGTCATTATTCTTCCTTTTTCATAAAAGAGGGGGGGGGGGGGGCGGTCGTATTGATTTGCCACCCCTCCCAATCCAAGAAGGAATCCGTCACGTCCTAAATCTATCAAGACGTGTCTATTGCTGCAAATGTAAAGCCAAAGTCACCCCTTTCGTGGATTAGAAAATTAAAAAGTGAAGTTTATTACTTGCCAACTAAGAAAAATGTGCAAAATTTAACAAAATGAGGGGCGTCTTTCTTCCTTCCCCCCCTCTTATTCCTTTCTTCATTGATTAGGGAATAACTCCCTAGAGCGGCCACTCTAAAAAAAATTCTCTACAAAAAACCCTAAGAAAATAATAAATATTATACATTAAGCATAATCTGTATAGTAATCTGAAAATGTTAAGAATGCTAAATCTAAAAATGTTAAGAATGCTAAATCTCTGCTCATTTTCATAAAATTATCTAAAAATGTTAAGAATGCTAAATCTATCCCAAAACAAAGTAATCTGAATTCCTCAATTAAAATTTAAACTTGTATGCCATTCTTTTTCTCTTACATTGATGTCGAAGTGAAAAAATCACTACAATACAAATAAAAGAAATCAAAATTCAAGACCTAATGTATTTAAATATTCAATGTTAATTAATCAACCAATAATGTTAATAATATATTAGAGTGTCCTTGATCTGGAGATGAGTCAGCATCACATTTGAGCCACATAATTACATAACAATTTTGCTCATAGCCAACATAACAGTGGCATTAATAGTCTCCACCACAAATTAATAAAGGCGAGGAAAATAATTTGCATTTTTCTATTTTATTATTGATTGATTGGTTGAGCTAACTACAAAAGTAGAGGCAGAAATGCAATCCACAAACTGAGGGAAGTTCATGAAAAAGATACATGCTTAGCTATACTCAACTTTTTACATGCCGCTTAATTAATGAGCAGAACATACTATCTGGTCTAACAACGCCAACTTGCTAACTGTTAATCAAACCTACTTTGATATGCTCCAATCTGAACAAATCTACTAACTATTAGTCCAACTTGCTTCAACATGCTCCAATCCACTCACAAACCTGGTTCTAAACTGATCTAATATGCTAACTGCTAGCCAAATTTACTCCAACATACTCGTCAAACTTGCTCGGATCCACTCAAACTCAAACGTGTTACAATCTTCTCAAACTTGCTACATGTTCATCTAATATGTTTATAACGAATTGACTCTAAATCATTGTCTGTCTTACCACACGAGAAATAATCACAAAAACATAGGCGCCTTACCGTGGTTTGATACCAAATGAATATGCCCGAACCAAGCGGTTATTGAGAAAGTATATTACCCCTAGTCCCCAACTAGAGGTGTATCGAGCGTAAGCCGGACCCTGTGCTTAGCAGAACTTCGGTAATCGGTATATATGGCCATGTATGAGCCAGGTTTGGGCATATATGGATAACAAACACAGGCAAAAACAAAGCCAAGGAGCCTGCACCACAAGCAAATAAACCCAATCGCAGAGCTACGGTGAGGATGTCGTCATGTCATCTCACTAAAATATATTCAATGATTATTCGTATATTCATGTAGCATCCACCAATTGCAAGTTGCCAAGTTATTCTTTTGTGTCACGTGAGGTACCACATGTCATTCATACATTGTTGATATTCAACTTTTAATATATATATGTGTGTGTGTGTGTGTGATATTTGGCATTAACAATACTGGCGAAGGCCTACAAAAGGTGGGCTGGGCCTCCCTAATGGGCTTTTACATGGCTACAGGACCATTGGGCCGTGATGTTAAAGTTTGTCAATGGGTCCATTTTTAGGGTAATTATTCTTACTCCTAAACTGCCTAAGAAACTCTTCTTTTTTTCCCCCCTCTCTTTTTCAAAATATAAGGCAGTACAAGGAAACGAGCGAGAGTAAGAAACTTAATATGAGATTACTCATTCGACCAGTACTTTGTTAAGTTTTTTTTTAATTTTTTATTGAGTCAAAGGCATTTCATTATTCAAAGCTAAAAATAATCTAAGTTATATTTACTTAATTGTAAAATTCTTAATAAATGATCGTAAAAATAAAGGTGCATCTGCAATAAGATAAGTAGGCGTTTTGCTTTGAATTTTAATAATGTCTTAGATATAATAATGCTGGCGGTGTAGTGGTGGTGCCGCGGTGATGTGGCGAAACTATAACTTGCCGATCACTGGCAATGGAACGCACGGTAATTTGCCTCCTTTTAGAGCATTCCCAGCCAAATTGGAACTCTGACCTACCACGTCAGCCAAAGTTTCACAAATTTGAAACTTACATTTCATCACTTCTCCAACCTATGAAACTCAATTTTAATCATCCAATAAAAATATTTATCATGGACCCACCTCATAACACACAACATATTTTTTAAATTATTTAAAAACTATATACTTCCTCCAAAAAAAAGAAAAAATAAAAAAATATTAAAAAAATAAAAAAGGTGGCCGGCGGGGAACCATGGGCAGGCGTTTTCCCCCACGAGGCACACCTTCCTCTTCCCTCTCACGTGATGACAAGTGGCCATGGGGACCCGCATTCCCATATTTTGCGTGTGCTGCTAATGCTCCTACTAGCATGAACTCTTACATGTTATGGCAACACGAACATTTAAATAGAAACAATTCTTGAATTTAGAGAATTAAAATGTTAAATATCAAACTTACGTATCAGAATAGACTTGGAAAGCAAATAACTTTGACGAGTACTTATCTAATTAAAAGCAGTTCCCAACTTATAAGATTGCTCTTTATTATCTATTTAATTTACATAATCTTTAAAAAAAAAAAAAAAACTCAAATGTGCAACTTAAAAGAGCCCTATTGGAATTCATTCCAATAGATACGAATGGTCTAACTTGTACACCCAATCGAACAATCATAAAATTTTAAATGTGCATAATCATATATATCACTTTCATCAACTTTGGAAGGGTCTCATTGGTCCATAGCTAGCTAGAGTAATTCACAACATGATTTTTTTTTTTTTTAAAAAAGTTCGTTGATCATATTTAAAAAAAAAAAAATCCAAATTTAGGTAATCCCACGTGAGGAGATGCTCTGCTCTTTTTCTCGTGAAACCATCAAAGTCCAACCAAAAGGGTTGGATTATTCATGTATCATGGGGCCAAAAAAAATCTTTAAAAAAAAATATTCGGCTGATTTAGTAAGAACAAAACAACCACTCTCTTGGTTTAAAATAGGGTCCATTGTCTCGAAAATTATTAGATAGGCCAAGGTTTATAAACTCGAATTATTATAAGTAGTAATTCTTAATAAAAATCCACCCTCTATTTTTACCTTTTTTTTTGTTCAAAAAATAAAATTTTTGTAGTCCAAATTATGTCACCTTCTCAGATTTATAAACTTAAATGTATGATATAAGTATTGTCGTTTTCTTATTTCTTTTAAGGACTCATTTGACTCAACAGTGGACTCATTAAAAGGGACTATTGTGGGTTTTAAAAGCATATATCAAACCAAGTCTAATATAGATCTGGATCTGTTGCGTTATTAACGTAAGGGATATTTACAAATTAGACTATTCAATTTAAATTTAAATATCGTAGGGTTTCTTTTTAGAATAATTAAAGTTGATTAATGGGTCCATTTCTAGATAAATAATAAATACTATAGATATCCAAAGTCATGGGACCTATGAAGTAACCTTCTTGCTTTTGTACCTTGTGCATAAATCACAAGATTCATAGGCATGCTCAAAGAAAGGTATTTTCTACTGTGCTATTACTGTTGCTAAAAAAGACTCTTATTTTCACAAAGATATAGAGGAAAAGAAGGTAATAATTTGGTATAATAAAAAGATACGTAAACTAAGTGTGTAAGATTAGAATTTAAATCATTAATTAAAAATATGATGTTTGCTAAATAAGCTTTTTTGTACAATTATATGCAAGTAAATCAGGACAAGTAGTTTTTTTTATACACTAGACTATTATGTGAATAGCATGTCCTTATCTATATGGGCAGAAATAGTAGCTCTTAAGGATGAAATGATTCAAACTCATCAAAATTCTAAAAACTAAAAAAAAAAACAACTGTAAAATCACATAAATTGCAGTTTAATGATGAATCAATATGTTACAAACTTACAATATATTATCTTCACTAGGGTGGCAATAGAACGGGTACGAGGCGGGTTTAGCCGCAATACCGGCCGTCACCATGCTCATTGTCAAAATTAATACTCATACTCATACCCATATCCTTCGGATATTGTAAAACCATACTCATACTCATACACGCTGGATATAGCAGGTATGCGGATTTTATTCGGGTACGTATAAAAGAAAATGAATTAGATCTATTTTATACCTATATTCAACATCAAATAGCTAATATGTCAAATGAACATCAAGTTTCCAATAAAATATCATATCCACCGAATACAATTAAAAGTTTTCAAATTCAAACAAAAATTAACACTTCATAGTTATAGTTTCTAGCAAAATGTCCCACCGAAATTTTGAATACAATATAACTTGAAACAATTAGGAAAATATCTAAGTCCGGGCAACAAATTTGAACTTTGAATGAACGGTTACAGGTTTTATATGGGGAGGATATGTGACGGGTGCGGGATGGGTATTAATAAAATGTGTATGAGACGGGTGGAAGCTAACCATACCCATACCCATGCATATTTTAGCAATACCCACCTCATATCCAATTTGTTCTCATTTTCAATACCCATGCCCATATCTATTGGAGCGGATTTATTTTTTGGGCGGCCCTAATCTTCACATCGTTTTTTCTTTTTATAGTGGAAAGACATTTCTCTCTGAGAAAAACACATAATATTTTTTCACGTCTCGCCGATACGATAGGTTGATTTATCTTAGATGTCATATGCCCTAAAGGTTTACTGTCTGGATGTGAATCCATAAAAAGTGACGCTACTGTGAGTATGAACTGAGAAAATAAATGTTGTATATATCTTAGAAGTCTACTATGTAATGGATTGTAATTAGTGGGTTTTTCTGTTTTTCTAGCTTAGCCGCCAAGTAAGAACTAGGGTTAGGAAGATAAGTTATCATGTCATGTATTATATATATGCGGCTGTATTGTATGCATGAAGAACAGAGCTTTAAGGCAATAGAACAGTAAGCGAAAATCTTGTATTGGGTACCACCCAAATCCACTATTCTTCATGGTATCAGAGCTTTGATCCCTCACGCTATCCGAACACAACTAGGGGCAGCAAGATGACCAATGATAAACCCTCGGAATTTACTCTAGATCTTCAATCCCCATATTACTCACATCCATCAGATGCCCCCGGAGCCATTGTCACGGCACTCAAGTTTGATGGCAAAAACTTGAAGTTGCAGGAGAAAGGTGTGACAACGGCCTTGATAGCAAAGAACAAAGTCGCCTTTATCAATGGTACCATCACCAAACCCGACATAGCTACTGGAGCAAGACCCATAGAGGTGAACGCATGGGTCATCGTGAATTCCATGGTTACGTCGTGGATACTCAACGTCATAGACCCGAAGTTACATGCAAGCATTGCCTACGTCGAATCAGCTCAGTCAATATGGGAGAATATTAAAAAGCGATATGCTATCCCGAATGTACCTAAGGTCCATCAGTTGAAATCGGACATCGTATCTTGTAAGCAAGGCACCCTGAGTGTCATAGAATTCTTCTCAAAACTGATGGGACTTTGGAAAGAATTGGACAATTATGTCAAACAACCGGTATGCAAGTGTGAGGCGGCCGAACAGTATGTCAAGATGGTCGAGAGTGACAGAGTCCATCAGTTTCTCATGGGCTTAGATGATGACCTCTATTCCAATGTGAGGTCTCAAATTCTTGCCTTGGAACCTCTCCCGTCCCTTGATAAGGATTTTAGCATGATTCAGCAAGAAGAAAATCACAAGCTAGTGATGAGGGAGCGAGATCAAAGAACCGAAGCCGCAGCTGCCTTCGCCGTGACCTACGCAGACCGTAGAACAGACCGGGTGACCTGTAAACACTGTGGCAAATTGGGGCATGAAGAAACCAATTGCTTGGAGCTAGTAGGCTACCCGGCTAACTGGGGAACGAGAGGGGGACGCAGTGGCAGAGGGAGAGGGAGAGGAGGACGAGGCGGACAACGGCAAAACTCAGGCCGAGGACATGGAGCTTTTCAGCCACGGGAACTAGCGCACGCTACACAGGCGCATGAGTGGCTCTCTGGTAAGTGTGACGGGCTCTTAGATAGTGGTGCTTCTTACCACATGACTGAAGACTTAAAATTGCTAACAGACGTAAGTTTTATCGAGCCTATACCTGTGGGTTTGCCCAACGGGGAAATTACCTTTGCTAGCAAATGAGGAATGGTGAGACTTGGCCAGAAATTAGTCTTAAACGATGTCTTGTTTGTTCGGGACCTCAAGTGTAATCTGATGTTGATAGCCCAATTAATTAAAGATCTTTGTTGCACTATAACGTTTAATCATAAGTTGTGTGTGATATAGGACCCTATTACGAAGATGCTGATTGGTTCGGGTGAGCATCGGAGAGGGGTTTACTTCTACAAGGGAGATACACCGGTGGACGTACAAGTTGACAAGGTTGTAACGACTGCTCTATGGCATCGCCGAATGGGTCACCCATCTACTCAGGCACTATCAAATTTATCTAGCATCGTTTCAGGAATTTCTAGTGATCATAAAGAGGATTTGTGTGATGTGTGTTTAAGAGCTAAACAAACTCGTTTACCTTTTCATCTCAGTCACAATAAAGCTCTAAAACCCTTTGATTTAGTACATTATGACATATGGGGTGCGTACTTTATTAAGTCTTTTTGTGGTGCTAGCTATTTAACTGTGTTGGATGATGCAACTCAATATGTCTGGGTTTACCTCATGAAAACTAAGAGTGAGGCATCTCAACTTGTTTAGGATTTTTGTGCAATGGTTCAAACTCAGTTTAACACTAAGGTGAAAACCATTAGAAGTGATAATGGTAGCGAGTTTGTCTCCAACCCATTGAAATCCTTTTATAAAGTACACGGGATAATACATGAGACTAGTTGTGTAGACACTCCTCAATAGAATGGACGGGTCGAAAGAAAACATCGTCATATTTTGAATGTAGCTAGAGTCCTATGGTTTGAAGCCCACTTACCAACTGAATTCTGGGGGGAATGTGTCTTAACTGCTGCTCACTTAATCAACAGGACACCCTCACGAGTGCTTAATGGAAAAACCCCCTATGAAGCTCTCTTTAACACATCACCCTCTTATGATCATATTCGAGTGTTCGGATGCTTATGCTATGCATATAATCTTCAAAGACGAAAGGATAAATTTGGGGAGCGAAGTAAAAGGTGCATCTTTGTTGGATATCCACATGGAAAGAAAGGCTAAAAGGTTTATGATGTTGAAACCGTGGACATCTTTGTGAACCGAGATATCATTTTTCATGAAGATGTCTGCCCTTTAGCAACAAGTGGGTCAGTAGCCCATTATTGCTTTGACCATGTTGAGCAACCCATGGACCGGCTGCCCAGTACTGAGTCCACTCCTTAGCCCAGCAGCAATGTAGATAGCCCTGCCTCCTCTGGGCCCGTTCATGTGGATTGGATAGGTCAGGCCTGCCGCCATTTGATCTGCGGCAGCAACCCAATGAAGTTGGGCCCCAGTCTGTCCCTACTGGATCTCCAGCCAGGCCCAGTTCGGCAGTCCAGGGGAGTGTATCGGGTCCAGAAGATGCTATGGAGGCAAGTCCAAGAGGCGCACAGCGGGCCACAAACATGGTCCCTCAGACCGATGAGCCTATTCAGAATTCCGAGTCAGGCCCAAGCAACAGGAGGCAACAAGTTCGAAAAGTTCCAAGTCACTTTCAAGACTATTTTTACTACACTATACAAACTTCAAACCCCTTTTTCAGTGCAAGCCCAGTCCAAAAAGCATCTTCAGGTAAACCGTATCTCATAGCTAACTATGTTACACGTAATAATTTTTCTTCTGTGCATAGAAATTATTTGGCTGCTATTACCAAAATTGTGGAGCCCATGACTTTTCAAGAAGCTGTTAAAGATCCCAACTGGCGAATGGCAATGGCAAAGGAAATAGAAGCACTGGAGTTAAACAAGACTTGGGCAATCATTGACTTACCACCAGGATGCAAGCCTATTAGTTGTAAGTGGGTTTATAAGGTGAAATATAAACTCGATGGAACTATAGAAAGATATAAGGCACGTGGTCAGAGGAGACAAACAAGCAGAAGGGTTTGACTATAACGAGACGTTCATTCCAGTGGCTAAAATGGCTAGTGTACGGTGTTTTCTTGCAGTAGTTGTTGCAAAGGATGGGCCCTGCATTAGATGGATGTCAACAACGCCTTCCTTTATGGAGATTTAGATGAAGAGGTTTATATGACCCTGCCTCCAGGTTTCAAGACTACGACATCAAATCAAGTTTGCCGCCTCTAGAAATCCCTATATGGACTAAAGCAAGCACCGAGACAATGGTTTGCAAAGCTGTCCTCCAAACTTATTGACTATGGTTTTGTTCGATCCTATGCAGATTATTATCTTTTCACGTATAAGAAGGTTGACAAGTTTATGGCTTTGCTTGTTTATGTTGATGATTTGGTGCTAACGGGTAATGATGACGATCTGTGTGCCCAGTTCAAAGTCTATCTTCATAATTGCTTTCATATCAAAGACTTAGGACCCCTAAAATACTTCCTGGGCATCGAGGTGGCAAGAAGCAAAAAGGAATTATTTTTGTATCAGCGAAAATATGCCCTTGAAATTGTTGACGAACGTGGCCTTCTTGGAGCAAAGCCAGCCGACTTTCCTATGGAGACTAATCATAAACCGGGATTAGCAACTGGCAAATTTCTTGCCGACCCCACACAGCATCGTCGGCTAGTAGGGAGACTTATTTACTTGACGCTAACCAGACCCGAGCTAAGCTATTCAGTTCACATACTCTCCCAGTTTATGCAGGCACCTAGAGAAGACCACATGGAAGCAGCAAAGCAAGTGTTACGATATATCAAGGGCATCCCTGGGCAAGGAATTCTTTTACGCAGCGACTCAGATTTAAATATTATGGCATTTTGTGATTTAGATTGGGGAGCATGTCCTCTGACTAGAAAATCTCTTATTGGATATTTTATTTCATCAGGCGGGTCTCCAATATCCTGGAGAACTAAGAAACAAACAACAATGTCACGTTCCTCAGCTAAAGCAGAATACAGAGCCATGGTTACAGTCACTAGTGATTTACTGTGGGTTAAGTCCTTTCTAGCTTCCATGCGGATATTTCTTACCCAACCTATGCAGCTGTACTGTGATAACCAAGCGGCCCTACACATCTCAAAGAATCCTGTATTTCATGAGAAGACCAAGCATATTGAAATGGACTGCCATTTTGTATGAGAACGACTGCTCTCTGGAGAATTGGTAACTCGATATATCACTTCCAGGAATCAAGTCGCAGATATTATCACCAAAGCCCTAGGGAAGCAACCATTCAATTTCTTACGGACCAAGTTGGGCATGGTTGATCTCCACGCTCCAACTTGCGGAGGAGTGATAAAATAGATGTTGTATATATATCTTAGAAGTCTACTATGTAATGAATTGTAATTAGTGGGTTTTTCTGTTTTTCTAATTTAGCCGCCAAGTAAGAACTAGGGTTACGAAGATAAGTTATCATGTCATCTATTTTATATATATGCGGCTGTATTGTGTGCGTGAAGAACAGAGCTTTGAGGCAATAGAACAGTAAGCTAAAATCCTGTATTGGGTACCACCCAAATCCACTATTCTTCATGAACTACTAGTAATCAAATTGTGAAAGATGAATTCTGCATGAAATGTTGGGAGTCGCAAAAGTGACAACTTCTTCTAAAGGCATAGCGAGCTTTTGACTTGTCAACGCAAGGTATTGTTTTGGCCAATCGCTAACAAGCGGCGGTGCATTGCGGTTCCCCGTCAAGCACTCCAAATCTAATTGAAATTCCAGGGTTTAATTGTCACATGGAATTGAAGTTGATTTGTCCTCTGGATTTACCATTTGGGGTTAATATCATATCGTAAAATTAAATTTCAGACTTTCATTAATAATGTAACAAAATTATTGGATAAAACAACAATATCTGTCCGGTATCGATTGAAATGTACCGTATCGGATAAGAAACGACATAAGCTACTGTCCGGTATTGTACCGGTCAAACACAGGTCAATAACGCTCTGTACTGCCGAATATTGAGCGGCACCGGTATTGTCAATCAAATACTGCCTGAAATTTCAATTTTTTGTAAAATCTTTTGAAATCCACAACGGTACAAACCTCGTACAACAATATATAAATTCGGTATGTGTCGTTCCAATGAAAAAATGATACAATAACTGGTATAATATTTATAACTTTGATATCTAAACCAAATATTCAATACAAAAATATTGAATAAAATAAAAGTAATAAAATGGTACTTTTGAGTCTTTTTTTTTTAATTCATTGTCAACCTTTATAATATTAGCAATTTCAAAGCTAAATATGTATATATAATTAAATACCATACTATGTTGGTCTTAGTAATTTACACACGATATTTGGTTTTAATACTCACAAATAAACAAAAAAAAGTAATTAATTTTGATTTATTTTTGCACAATAATTTGAATTCTTTTCCATAATTTGAATTCTTTTCCATAATTTGAATATATACTATTCACATACTATATATTCGACGTCTATTACACCACGAGGAAGCTCGAAAGTGAAAGTTAATTACAACAACACTACATATCTACACCTTTGAACAATCATAGTAGAAATCTTGCACACTAGAATGCATTATGCATGATCGTAAATCACACTAAAAGCATGGCCCTTGGATTAATTAATTCATAAGTGAACCATCTGATTTGATATTTGATTTAATCAAATGCTAAATCAGAAATAAATATTTTATAAATAGCAAATTTATCATGATAATTAAGAAGAAAATCCAAATTGAATGCATCGATAAAAAAAGATTTTTTATTCAAAAAAAAAGAATAGAAATGTATGCCACAGGCAGCTGGGTTTCAATGTAATTATCCTTTTTCAAGTCCCTCCGTGGCATCTCCGATTCTCCGTGCATATAGGGAATGCATCCCTCTTAGAAAGGATGTTTTACCTAGTAGTTTTTTTTTAAAAAAAAAATAAATTAATAACGATAGATCATTTATATATTGTCATACTTCATACATATATCGAGTAATTTTTTCTTCCCCAGTAGTGTATCTTAAAAGACATTTGTATGTGGGAGAAAATTAAATATAGAGTAAAAAGTAAACAAAAACTTGCTATAAAAATTGAAGTTTTGAACAACTAATTGTAGAATTCCTACAAAAATTTCAAAAATTCTAACACAATTATACAAATACTTTATAATTGCGCCTGTTGTCACAAATCAGATTTGAAAGTAGGAACTACTTTTTAGATCTTAGAAGAGGTTCGAAAGAGCAATTTAAAATATAAAAATAGAAAGAAAACTAACACGATAATTTAAGGTCCGTAAATCCGAGATAATGATATAACTGTAATTTCAAACAGCATTCCTGCCATATTTTTCGAACCAATCTTTATATAACAAATGCTAAAATGGGTAGAGTGCTCACAATTGATAAATTCTCAAATACTGCATGGAGAGTGATTTGTGGAGCTTCAGTGGATAGCAACCATAGATTTAAACTCGACGGTGAATTCTAACCTTTCAATTATTCACATTATTTTAAATTTTAAAACAATTACAAATTAATTTGATTTTAAATTTTAAAATTCATAAAAATTCATAGGTCTCACAGGTCCCATAATCGAAACCTAACTTTGACAGAAGAGCTGCTTCCCTACACTCCTTTGTTTTTTTTGCTCTTCAAATAACAACCGTGGATTTAAACTCGATAGTGAATCCTGACTTTTCAATTATTCACATTATTTTAAATTTTAAAACAGTTAGAAAGTAATTTGATTTTAAATTTTAAAATTCATAAAAATTCACAAGTCTCACAGGTCGCAGGATCAAAATCTGACTGTGACAGAAGAGTTGCTTCCCTGCCCTCCTTTGTTTTTTTTTGCTCTTCAATTTTTAAAATTTTTTTCCCCGGATAGATCCCAGGATCGAAACCTGACTTTGATAGAAGAGTTGCTTCCTTGCCCTCCTTTGGTTTTTCACACTTCAATTTTTTTTTTCCTATTTCTGTTTATCTACAGTTTGAGGAAAAACGTGAAATAAGATATGTTTTCTATGAAACTTGCCAATAAGGGTTGAACTAATTCTCTCCACATACCTACTCTTTCATTGATTAATACTGTTGTCAATACCCTTGCGATGTAAGTTTTTTAATAAAAAGTAAAAGTTAATCTTATCAACGTTATCGCACATAGTAAAAGAATTACATATACATCTTTATAAGATAAGTGTAAAAATAAATGGTAACCTAAGAATACTTCCCTCCCTCAATCCAAGATTCCCATTAATTCCGTCAAAATACTCAAGACAGTTCGAAGTTAATTTGATTTTAAATTTTAAAATTCATAAAAATTCACTAATTGATGTCCCCCCATTTCTCTACTTTCCCACGTCACCCTCTCTATCGTCAATAACCACCTAAAATTATATTCCCATGAAGAGAAGATCGAAAATATGTGGACATGGAGGACGGTTTTCAGTGGAAAAAA
Organism: Carnegiea gigantea; assembly: GCA_029747015.1. Taxonomy (NCBI): domain Eukaryota; kingdom Viridiplantae; phylum Streptophyta; class Magnoliopsida; order Caryophyllales; family Cactaceae; genus Carnegiea; species Carnegiea gigantea. The sequence continues at coordinate 766,398 of JAKOGI010000163.1, read as the reverse complement.
CAAGAAAAACATATTTCATTACCATTTTTTTGGGAGCAGATCAGAATTAGTTAGCAATCTTAGTATGTCATAACTTGAATTATTAATTTGTATTTACATACGGTATGTAAGGTATATCATATGATCATAAACTTTTATTCTACATTTCTTTTTCTTTTTTTTTTTGAGAAAACTATATTTCATTGATGAAGTATATCATATAATATATATATATATATATATATATATATATATATATATACACACACACACACACACACATATATATCTTTATAATCTTTATTCTTAAAGTAAGAAAATGGGTAATCCCTTCAAAATGCAGGAAACAAGAATCCCTAGCCTCTGATGCTCTCCCGCCTAAAACCCTAACAACATATAAATTTGAAATTGAGATAACCCACATCAACCAGCCGGAGAAGGGGTGACCCACACCTCAGCAACTGCCATATCCTAAATTTGTGGAACTGCTCAGGCCCACTACTCCACCTGCACAACTCCACATCTGACAAACTGCTCACATCCACACGTACCTCTGCCTTCACATGAAAACACTACCAGAAAGATAACACCCACGCCTCCTCCAATCTCTGAAGACCACAACAGTGCAGATTTCTCAAACAGTGAGCTTCTCATTCCAAATTGCAACCTTTTCTTTTCTTCATTTAGTTGTTTTGCAGATTTCTCAAACAGTGAGTTTCTCATTCCAAATTGCAACTTCTTTTTTTCTTCATTCAGTTGTTTTGCAGATTTCTCAAACAGTGAGCTTCTCATTCCAAATTGCAACTTCTTCTTTTCTTCTAATGACATCTTCATCGATGTTGATACATTCATGTTGTGCACATGTACTTGCAAATGCAGATTGAGACCATTACCAGAGGGACAACATTCATTGCATATTCAATTCCGGGTACAAATTCCCAATACACACATGCCTACTAACAATTTTACCTTTTAAAAAAGAGTAAAGATTTGAACCGTCCTTGGTATTGCAGATTGAATAAAGATTGAGACCATTACCAGAGAGAGAACATTCATTGCACATTCAATTCCGGGTACAAAATTCCAACACAGACCTGCCTACTAAAAAATTTACCTTTCAAATTTATTAAGTGGTTATCTTTTAGATTTATTCTGTTGTTTTCTTCTATGTGAAATCAGATTTGGCAGAAGATCACTTCCAGGTATCTACTGATATGAGGCAAACTGTTACATTACACAGCATTCTAATAATAAAGATTGGCTACCAAATACGAAGACCACAATTAATTTATTTTGATGTTTTTCTCAGGATCGCTAGAAGATTCTGCACATTCAATTCCAGGTACGCAATACCCTCCCCCTTCCCGCCTACCTACCAAAACATTTAAACGCATTTATTTGCTACAACATGATAATATG